>JASVEL010014196.1:0-68659 GCA_032618575.1 Nicotiana noctiflora | reverse complement strand
GTGGAAGTGGGAAACGATTACTGTGGACTTTGTTAGTGGACTCCTCTGACAGCGAGGAAGTTTGATTCAGCTTTGGGTGGTGGTGGATAGGTTGACCAAGTCAGCCACTTCATCCCAATGTGTACTACTTATTCCTCGCAGTGGTTGACAGAGATATTCATCCGCGAGATAGTGAGATTGCATGGAGTTCCCATTTCTATTATATCGGACAGAGGTACCCAGTTCACATCTCAGCTCTGGAGGACATTTCAGCGAGAGTTGGGTTCACATGTAGAGTTGAGCACAACATTTCATCCACAGACGGATGGGCAGTCTGAGCGTACTATTCAGATATCGGAGGACATGTTGCGTGCTTGTGTCATTGATTTTGGTGGTTCATGGGCTGATTATTTGCCTTTGGCGGAGTTTGCTTACAATAATAGCTATCACTCCAGCATTCGTATGGCACCGTATGAAGCTTTATACGGGAGGCGTGTAGGTCTCCGCTTGGTTGGTTCGACCCTGGCGAGGCTAGGTTGTTAGTGGACGTAGTTAGTCCAAGATGCCTTAGATAAGGCGAAGGTGATTCAGAGAGACTTCGCACAGCCTCGCCGCGTCGGAAGAGTTATGCGACCGAAGGTCCGAGATGTGTCTTATTCAAGAAGGCGAGAAGGCGTTGCTGAAAGTTCGCCTACGAAGGGTGTTATGAGGTTGGGAAAGAAAGGAAGTTGAGCCCAAGGTTTATTGGACCTTTTGAGGTGCTTAGGTAGTCGGGGAGGTGGCTTATATGCTTGCTTTGCCACCCAGTTTGTCGGGAGTTCACCCGGTGTTCCATGTATCTATGCTCCGGAAGTATGTCGGAGACCCGTCTCATGTGTTAGACTTCAGCACGATACAACTAGATGAGGACTTGACTTATGATGTGGAGCCAGTAGCCATTTTGGGTCGACAGGTTCGTAAGCTGAGATCCAAGGACATAGCTTCGATGAAAGCGCAGTGGAGAGGTCATCCCGTGGAGGAAGCAACTTGGGAGACCGAGCAGGAGATGCGGAGCAGATACCCACACTTATTTGATGCTCCAGGTATGCTTTTTAACCCGCTCGCGGACGAGCGTTTGTTTAAGTTGGGGAGAATGTAACGACCCGGCCCGTCGTTACGGGAATTTCCACCCCGTTACCTTGCATTTACATATCTTATGTTTTTATATTAGTATTAGAGTATATCGGGTGAGTTAGGAGTGATTCGGGTTGAAAATGAAGCAAATAGCATGTTGGAAGAAAGCTTGAAAATGAAAAGTCAACCAAGAGTTGACTAATGAGTTAGAGTGCTCGGAATCGGATTCTGATGATTCGACTAGTTCCGGGGGATCATTTATGACTTAGGAGAACAATCGGAATTGAATTCGGAGGTCCCGTGTAGTTTTAAGCTTGAATTGGCGAATGTTGAATTTTGGCGAAAACCGGATGGTAGGTGATATTTTGATCCGGGGGTCGGAATGGAATTCCGACAATTTCTGTAGCTTCGTTATGTGATTTTGGATGTGTCTGCAAATTTTCAGGTCATTCGGACATCGTTTGACCGGGTTTTGGATTGAATGTTAGTTTTGAAAGTTTTGAAGAAACTTAAGCTTGAATCCGTGGATAATTGGTGATTTTGATGTTTAGTGTGGTGTTTTTATGATTGGAACAAGTTCGTATCATGTTTTGGGGTACGTTGGTGGTTTTCGTTGGGGTCCCGGGGGCCTCGGGATGATTTCGGACCATCAACCGGGCATTTGGACTTGGCAAAAATCTGCAGAAAACTGCAGGTTCTGCCCAGGCCCTTAAGCCTTCGCGTTCGCGTGACAAGTGTCGCGTTCGCGAAGGCCAAGCCTTTTTGTGCATCGCATTCGCGGGAGAGGGAGTCGCGTTCGCGTAGGTCAGGAGTGTTAAGCATCGCGAACGCGTTGCTTTGGTCGCGTTCGCGTAGGGTCGTGAGTGTTGTGCTTCGCGTTCGCGGGAGGTGTATCGCGAACGCGTAGAAGAAATCCGGGTGGCTGGGAGTTTGAACATCGCGAACGCGTGGGAGCCGTCGCGTCCGTGAAGGGTAACCGGAATTGAGCATCGCGAACGCGTGGCCAGCGTCACGTTCGCGAAGAGTAAGGCGGGGCTGTTCATCGCGAACACGTAGAGGGTCACGCGAACGCGAAGAACAACGGTCTCTGGCAGTGAATTAAATTGCAGAACAGAGGGGTTACGGGTTTACACCCCCAAAACACAAATTTGAGCCCTAGAGAGAAGAAAACTCGAGGAAATCACTGAGAAGTCATCGGGTATTCGTCTGAGGTAAGATTCTTGACTCAAAAACATCATTTTATGGTAGTATTAACATCAATCTTCATGAAATTGGGTTGAAATCTTGAAGAAATGTGGCCTAAATATTGAAAACGGGATTTTTGGATTTGGAAGGCCATTTGAACTCCGATTTCGATAAATTTTATATGCACGGACTCGTGGCGAGATAAGGATCGCGTTGGTACTAATTTCGGAATTTTCCGAGCAGTGGGGCCCGGGTCGGGTTTTACCAACTTAGTGTAATTATGCGAATTTCATATAAATTGAAGTGGGTTATGAATCTTTGACCCGTATTTTATATAATTATTGTTATTTGACTAGATTCTACACACGAGGCAACGAAATTCAAAGGAAAAGGCATCGCGGACGAGTCTACGACCGGCTAGAGGTGAGTAGTTTGTGTATATGGTAGCCTGAGGGTTCGAAACCCCGGCTTAGCACATTGTGACGCTAATAGGGCGTGGCTCGCACACCGTGGCAGGTGCGGGATTGATTGTGACTGGGGATTGAGACTTGGTCCATCCCGAAAATGAATAATATGTTGTTAGTGTTGGAAATACACTGTATTTGATATATTTGTGGGCTGTAAGCCTTGTTTGGGGCCTTGTGCCGATCTGTAGCGTCCTTAGAGGACAATAATTATGTGATAGCTATAATTGCCTAAATCACCGATCTCAGTCCTGGAAATTGAAATCACACTTTTGAAATGCTAAGTCACCGCTTTTGCAAATTTAATAAAGTTTAAGTATTTTTCATAAATTATGAATTGAAAACTCGAATTAAGAAAAATGAACTCGTTTTGTGACTTAATTGTTTATCGTGGACTGAGCATGGGATCTGGCTGCACGCCGCGGTGGTTGATATGAGGATCGGGCCGCACGCCGCAGCCGTATTGCGCTTGGGCCGCAGGAGCCCCTCCGGAGTCCGTACACACCCCCGCCGAGCGCCGTCGACGTTAAATTGGATCGGCCACACGCCGTAGCGGTTACGTGCATTGCATTGCATCCGTATTTGTTGAATTACTCGTGGTAGCCGTATTGTACTATTGTTGCTAGTTCGTAGGAGATTCGGACTGTAGTGTAGCTTCATATTGTGGTATTTTGTGGATTTCTTACTGTCAGCTACTTATATATATTTGTTACTCACTGAGTACTTAGTACTCACCCCTACTCCCTGCACCTTTTGTGTGCAGACTCAGGTACTCAGGAGCAGTAGGCAGGCAATTCCCGCGGTTGCAGTGTCATATCGAGTTGCTGAGGTAGCTGCCTACGTTCGCAGAACCTAGCTTCTCCTCTCATTTCCAGTTGTTATTTGTACTTTTGTATTCAGACTTGAGTATTTTCTATACAGTACTCTCTATTCCGTTGGGTTTGTTTAGAGGCTCTAGACTTGTGACTCCGGATCTTTGGGAGTGTCAGTATTTTGTTCTTTACTATTATTATCGGAGTTCTTAAACTCATATATTCTTCTTGGGTTGTCCACTTGGGACTGATATCTTTGTGTTAATTAAATTGTTGGTCTGGCTGGCCTAGCTTGATTGTTGGGCGCCATCACGACCGGATTTGGGTCGTGACAGTTTACAAGTTCGGAGTTTAATCACACAGAGAACTAAGGTTTAGCTACATCTGTTCAATATCACCAAGAAGACAAGCTTGAACAATTCCTAACTTATAGATATTTAGATTCTTGTGTTTAACTAATTCACTAACAAATTAAACTACTAAATTAACAACTAAATATACTATGGGTTAGAGACAATATTAAGGAGGTATAGAGTTATGATTTCCCCAATTGTCAGAATCCTTCCCGCTAGGTCTTCTATAATTTTGCCTAAGTATTCTTACTGATAGCAACACGATAGGGATTCAAGAATTACTAAATAAAAACAAATAACGTGCGGAAACTAAAAGAAAATAAAAAAACGAATAAAAGACAAAAGTTAAAGATAGATTGAATTCAAGAAAGAGTTTCTTGAGTTCAAGAAGTCTATTCTTGAAGTTGAATCCTAACAACAGCAATTAGCTAACAAAGAACTAATCGCCTTTGGTAGAAATTAAAAACAAGAAGTAGATTGTGAAACCCGGCCCTTTAGAATAACAAGAACAATAATAAGCCTAAACTTATCACCTTTCTTGAACACCTAGAAGTGATCTAAGATTTCGAAAAGGGTTTAATTCTTACTACCTTAAGTTGAGTCTTGAAGGTTGCAGAATAAATCCAAGAGTAGCCACAGAAGAGTGCAAGAAAATCTCACAAGTTTTATTGATAATAATCTGAATAATCTACCTAAAAACAAAGAAGATACCCCTTTATATAGAGGGTGATCACGAAATTATCCTTAAATATTAGGAAATAAATTCCTAAACTACTTTGGTCAACAAGTTCAACTTAAATAGAAAAAGGTAAAACTCTAGGAAACCAAAACCAAGTCAATCTTGGAAAGTAATTCTACCAATCTTAGTAAAAGGAAAATATTAACCTTAACTAACTAGGAAAGTAATAAATATAGTCCCATAATATATGGAAATAAGTCCCAAACCATTCTTGGATAGAATCTTGAAAATCTTGAATTTGTAATTTGCAAGCAACTTGGCACCAACTTGCACTCAACATCTAGCACGCCTATTATACCTTTCTTGGACATCAAGTAAGTCCTTTTTATGCTATTAAAACGTGGTTTTATGTTGGACATCATGGGCTACAAGTTTTGAGCATATTTAGGTGCGAAATTGGTCAAATGAACTTGTTTTGCAGCTTTTTAACTTGAGATCTTGTTAAAGGAACTCTTTGCGATTCCAAAGCTCCATACTTATTCTTAAATAGATTTGAGCTTCCTAGGATGCTATCATTCCCCTCTTCTTGAAGAAAATTCGTCCTTGAATTTTGACCTTGCAAGAAAACAAAGACAGGCACTAAAAAAATGGCATCCACTAAAAGATGGTAAGAATAAAACAAGATAGTGACCATGTGTCCACTTAACCCAAATAAGCCTAATAGGTGTAAATACTCTTTTATACAACATATGGACATCATCATCCCAATAAAATATATACCTACTTAGATGTATCCCATAAATACCTCTCTTAAGGTAGTCAAAAAATGTGCATGACAATGAAATTAAAAAAGATTGATCATGTGTCCATTTAAAACAAGTATCTCTGCTGCATGTATCAAATAAGACACATTTATGATATAGCCAAGTATCAATTACAAGATTCTTCAACATATAAGCTATTCAAAGAAGCACATTAATCCTCAAGAAGGTTAGAAGAACCCATAATTCCCAAAATAAAAGTTTCAATATATTCAAACTCATGATTACAACTTTCCTCAATAATATTCGCAACATCAATGGATCCTAAATAATTACTCAAGCTATTACACAAAGATTCATGCATAGGTTTATGAAAGATTACTTCATCACAAGCATCACAATAATCATGCATATCCTCTTTACTAGTAGCAAACACTTCTACAAGCTCACAGTCAACATGGCTTAAAGAATAACTCTCTAGCAATTTATCATATGAAAGCTTACTAGACACTTTAATAAGAGAAGAAGAAATATTTAAATCATTCGCAAGACTCGTTCTACCAAGTTGGAATTCATAATCATCCACGTCGAACTCAATTTCAAAAAGAAGAAAATTACTCTTGTACTTGAACTTAGATATTACTATTAATGACTTGATATGCATCAAAAGACCATCATCCTTAACCATTATAAATTCATCAACATAAGAAATTAGAGTATAGTTCATCACCTTCAAAAATACCTTAGGTGTCCTAGAAAGGCCAATAATTCGAATAAACCAATTATACATACCATACTTGGACTTATTTAATAATGGATCAACATCACCGTGTATTCTTTTTTAATGATTCCAGCTTAGCAATGATATTAAAGAACTCCGTGTCATAAACCAAGCTTTTATCTTCCACCATCAAACAATAATTGATTTTGCCAAATTCATGTTGGAATCCACTAGGATCCTTTGCCACCATCGCTTTCGCCTCACCTATCCTTTTAGAAGATCTTTCAACATGTGTTTCCGCAAAAATACAAGAACTAAAACAAGAAAGAGTTAATGGGTTAAGAAGTAAAGAACATATTTTCTTACTTACACGCTCTTTGGCTTTCACCTCAAGACTAACTTTTTCAACACCCTTAGACTCTTTTCTCTCACTAAAGTTTTCTTCTTTTTCATCTCTCAAACCATTTTTCTCTATCTCTCTCTACCTCAAAGCCTTTTTGTATCTCATGCCCTTCTCTCTTTTCTTTCCTCTCCAGCTCACTCTTTTCCTTTCTTGACATCACACTCTCTTTACTCAACATATCCTCTCCTTTTTCTTCTGTTGGGATGTCAACATCCTCTTATTCTTTTCTCTCTCATATTTTGCCATATTCTCTTTAACAATCTTTTCATCTTCTTGAATTTGTGAGAGAGTCAAAGGTCCAAGAATGAGTTTCTTCCCGCTAACCTCAAAAGAGTATATATTTTTTATCACGTTATATGAAGCTCTTCTACAGACATACCATGGTTTTCCCAACAAGACATGATAATTATTCATGGGAATTATATCACACTAGACCGCATCCTCATACCTTGCAATTGAGAATAACAATAAGACTCTATTATCTACCTTTACTCCTCCAAACAAGTAGGATTCAATATACTCAACATAATGCAAGTTCAATTTCTCAACCATATAAGTGCTAATTGAGTTATAGCCAAACTCTTTGACAATTCTAAGGGCAAAAATATGAGACATCACTTTAGCACTTGTTTGAATAATAACTTTACCATTGGCTTCCTTAGCTTCAGCATGTTATAAGTTTGACCTTTCAAATTGTTGAGTCATAGCTCGTCTCCTTTCTTCATAACTACCTCTTTGAAACATCTTGAGCAAAGATTAAAAGAAATAGGTGTATTGAATATTTGGCTTTTTTTCTTCTAATGTTCTCACATCTCTTACCTTTTTCCACTTAAAGCAACTCTTGGATGTTAATCTGTAGATTTATTGATGAATCTAACATTTCACAACCCGTAGTGATAAGAATAATGAGTTAGAAAAAGAAAAAGGAAAGTGGCAGACCAAACCAAGAAAGAATAAGAGTTGATTGGTGAAAAAAAAAAGGAAAGAATTTAAGAAATCTCAAACCACAAGAATTAGTAAAGAAGTTTCCTTAATCTTCAAGAACTAGGATCCCCTCTTGTTTTCCTTATTGACATGAAAACCAAATAATACTTTAATTATAAAAGTAATAATGAACAAGAACAATATTCTTTTGGGGGGCTGAACTTGGTTTTTGTTTTTTTTTTCGTTTTTTTTTAAATCAAGAACCTCCCAAGATTATCAAGATTGAAATCTTGATTAGCCTAAGCTCTGATACCACTTGATAGCAACACGATAGGGATTCAAAAATTACTAAAGAAAAACAAGAAACGCGTGGAAGCTAAAAGAAAATAAAGAAACGAATAAAAGACAAAAATTAAAGATATATTTAATTAAAGAAAGAGTTTCTTGAGTTCAAGAAGTCTATTCTTGAAGTTAAATCCTAACAACAATAATTAGCTAACAAACAACTAATCGCCTTTTGTAGAAATTAAAAACAAGAAGTAGATTGTGAAACCCGACCCTTTATAATAACAAGAACAACAATAAGCCTAATATTATCACCTTGCTTGAATACCTAGAAGTGATCTAAGATTTCAAAACAGGTTTAATTCTTACCACCTTAAGTTGAGTCTTGAAGGTTGAAGAATAAATCCAAGAGTTGCCACACAAGAGTGCAAGAAAATCTCACAAGTTTTATTGATAATAATATGAATAATCTACCTAAAAACAAAGAAGATACCCCTTTATATAGAGGGTGATCACGGAATTATCCTTAAATATTAAGAAATTAAGTCCTAAACTACTTTGGACAACAAGTTCAACTAAAATAGGAAAAGGTAAAACTCTAGGAAACCAAAACCAAGTCAATCGTGGAAAATAATTCTACCAATCTTAGGAAAAGGAAAATATTAACCTTAAATAACTAGGAAAGTAATAAATATAGTCCCATAATATATGGAAATAAGTCCCAAACCAATCTTGGATAGAATCTTGAAAATCTTGAATTTGTAATTTGCAAGCAACTTGGCACCATCTTGCACTCAACATCTAGCACGCCTATTATACCTTTCTTGGACATCAAGTAAGTCTTTTTATGCTATTAAAAAGTGGTTTTATGTAGGACTTCATGGGCTGCAAGTTTTGAGCATATTTAGGTGCGAAATTTGTCAAATGACCTTGTTTTGCAACTTTTTAACTTGAGATCTTGTTAAAGGACCTCTTTGCGATTCCAAAGCTTCATAATTATTCTTAAATAGATTTGAGCTTCCTAGGATGCTATCATTAGCCTCTTCTTGAAGAAAATTCGTCCTCGAATTTTGACCTTGCAAGAAAACAAAGACAGGCACTAAAAAAATGGCATCCACTAAAAAATGGTAAGAATGAAACAAGAAAGTGACCATGTGTCCAATTAACCCAATTAAGCCTAATAGGTGTAAATACTCCTTTATACAACATATGGACATCATCATCCCAACAAAATTTATACCTACTTAGATTTATCCCATAAATACCTCTCTTAAGGTAGTCAAAAAATGTGCATGACAATGAAATTGCAAAAGATTGATCATGTATCCATTTAAAATAAGTATCTCTGTTGCATGTATCAAATAAGACACATTTATGATATAGCCAAGTATCAATTAAAAATTTCATATATTCTTCAACATATAAGCTATTCAAAGAAGCACATAAATCCTCAAGAAGGTTAGAAGAACCCATAATTCCCAAAATAAAAGTTTCAATACATTCAAACTCATGATTACAACTTTCCTCAATAATATTCGCAACATCAATGGATACTAAATAATTACTCAAGCTATTACACAAAGAGTCATGCATAGGTTTATGAAAAAGTACTTGATCACAAGCGTCACAATAATCATGCATATCCTCTTTACTAGTAGCAAACACTTCTACAAGCTCACAATCAACATGGCTTAAAGAATAACTCTCTAGCAATTTATCATATGAAAGTTCACTAGACACTTTAATAAGAGAAGAAAAAATATTTAAATCATTCGCAAGCCTCGTTCTACAAAGTTGGAATTCATAATCATCCACGTCGAACTCAATTTCAAAAAGAAGCAAATTACTCTTGTACATGAACTTAGATATTACTATTAATGACTTGATATGCATCAAAAGATCATCATCCTTAACCATTATAAATTCATCAACATAAGAAATTAGAGTATAGTTCATTACCTTCAAAAATACCTTAGGTGTCCTAGAAAGGCCAAGAATTCGAATAAACCAATTATACATACCATACTTGGACTTATTTAATAATGGATCAACATCACCTTGTATTCTTTTTTGCAATGATTCCAGCTTAGCAATGACTTTAAGGAACTCCGTGTCATAAACTAAGCTTTTATCTTCCACCATCAAACAATAATTGATTTATCCAAATTCATGTTGGAATCCACTAGGATCCTTAGCCACCATCGCTCTCGCCTCACCTATCCTTTTAGAAGATCTTTCAACATGTGGTTCCACAAAAATACAAGAACTAAAACAAGAAAGAGTAAATGGGTTAAGAAGTAAAGAATATATTTTCTTACTTACACTCTCTTTGGCTTTTACCTCAAGACTAACTTTTTCAACACCCTTAGCCTCTTTTCTCTCACTAAAGTTTTCTTCTTTTTCATCTCTCAAACCATTTTTCTCTCTCTCTCTCTACCTCAAAGCCTTTTTGTATCTCATGCCCTTCTCTCTTTTCTTTCCTCTCCAGCTCACTCTTTTCCTTTCTTGACATCACACTCTCTTTACTCAACATATCCTCTCCTTTTTCTTCTCTTGGGATGTCAACATGCACTCCCTTACTCCTCTCATTATTTTCTCTCTCATATTTTTCCATATTCTCTTTAACAATCTTTTCATCTTCTTGAATTTGTGAGAAAGTCAAAGGTCCAAGAATGAGTTTCTTCCCGCTATCCTCAAAAGAGTATCTATTTTTTTCCACATTATATGAAGCTCTTCTATAGACATACCATGGTTTTCCCAACAAGACATGATAATTATTCATGGGAATTATATCACACCAGACCGCATCCTCATACCTTCCAATTGAGAATAACAATAAGACTCTCTTATCTACCTTTACTCCTCCAAACATGTAGGATTCAATATGCTCAACATAATGCAAGTTCAATTTCTCAACCATATAAGTGCTAATTGAGTTATAGCCATACTCTTTGTCAATTCTAAAGGCACAAATATGAGACATCACTTTAGCTCTTGTTTGAAAAATAACTTTACCATTGTTTTCCTTAGCTTCAGCATGTTGTAAGTTTGACCTTTCAAATTGTTGGGTCATAGCTGTCACGACCCCAAACCCCGGTCGTGATGGCGCCCAACACATTGCTAGGCAAGCCCGACCATCTTATCCAATTAAACCAGCCAAGTATAATTAATACTGATTAATCGGCGTGATTAGCCTGTTTTCATAACAAATCAAGAAGTGTAGAACTGAAATACAAGAACACAGCCCCAACCAAATCGTGGTGTCACAAGTCTGAGCCTCTACAAATGGGATCTACTACAAAATCAAGTCTAACCAGAATGGAGACAACAAAATGATAAAAAGAAAGAAGTCAGGTACTGCGGACGCTAGCAGCTACCTCGAAGTCTCCACAGAATGGGGATAATAAAGTAGTTGCGATAGCTCAACTGCCCTCCTGAACCTGTATATCTGCACAAAAAGTGCAGGGGAGTGGGGTGAGTATATTTCAACCCAGTGAGTAACAATAATAAACAATAACTGAAAATAAGAACTCCTGTACTATCACTAAACAGTTCTAAGGCAACCCCCACAGGTTAGTCATCACTATAATGAGTACTCTGATCTCCAGTCCACATCTATCTCATCTAGGTCCCACACCGACCACATCCTCGCTCGTACCACTACGGTATACAGCCATTTCAATATATGGAGACATATACATCTGTCTATAACATATAAATATTTCAGTATATATATGAATATGAATAAGTATAATGCTGCGGCGCGCAGCCCGCTCCAATACATATACCGCTGCGGCGCGCGGCCCGCTCCATTTAACGTCGACGGCGCTCACTGGGGGTGTATACAGACTTCGGAGGGGCTCCCTAGGCTCAAGCACTATAACACTGCGGCGTGCAGCACGATCCACACAAATATTACTGCGGCGTGCAGTCCGATCCAATGTATATATGTATATATCTCTATACTGCTGCGGCGTGCAGCCCGATCCCATAATATACACCAGTGCTCACTGAGAATGTGTGCGTACTCGTACTCCGGCGGCTCCTACAGCCCACGCGCAATAATACTGCGGCGTGCCGTCCGTCCCACATGTATATTACATGTATATTACATGTATATTATTGCGGCGTGCAGTCCGATCCAATATATATACTGCCGCGGCGTGCAGCCCGATCCAATATAGGTATATATATATAATACCTCATAAGTGGGTCCCCGACCCTATCCCGGTCCAGTATATACTTGGCCTCTCGTGCCCAATACAATATATCACAGCGGGTCCTCGACCCTGTCTCCGCCAATATAGACTTGGCCTTTCGTGCCCAATATAACATCTAATAGATGGGTCCTCGACCCTATCTCATCTCAATCGGTATAGACTTGGCCTTTCAGTCCCACTCAGCTAGAACAGGGAATTCCACCCTGTATAATCTCTCTCAATGTACACATCTAAGTACGGGCTCATATTATGCTATACAACTAGAGCTACGGCCGAGTGTATGTTTCCAACACGATATAAGTGGTTACCTAGCTCTATAGGTTCCCTAATGTTCTACAGATAGGCGGCACAAGGCCCCAAACATAGCTATTAGCCCAATTGTACAGTTATAGTCTCAGTAACACAGTCATACAACACAGTATTATATTAGCCGGGAAGGACTAAGTCCGAACCCCCAATCACAATGTCACCACGCCCGTCATAGAACGCGTGTCTCATCTCAATATAGCACCGTGAAGTGCTAGTACGGGGTTTCAAACCCTCAGTACATTGTTTACTACTACCACTCACCTCGAACCGATAGAAGCTTCAATCCGCCTTGCGCTTGCCTCGCAAATCAATCTCCTCGGTGCCAAATCTGCTCAAAATCATAGAGAATGCATCAATATATGCTAATTTCACGAAATTCATTCGAAATAACCCAAATTATATCAAAACCCACAAGTTGCCAAAACCCGATTTTTGGTGCGCTTCTCGAAAAATTATAAAATTTACATATTCGGAACCCTCGTCTCAATACGAGTCTAGGCATATCAAATTTACCAAAATCGGACTCCATTTGCCCACTCAAATCAGTGTTTTTCTTCAATTTATGCCTAGGGCTCAAACCCACCTCTAATCTTCCATTTACAGAAATTTAACCAAGGATTTCATGCTAAAATGATGCAATTAAGCCACAAAACTTACCTCCGACGAATCCCCGATGAATTACCAGCAATTCCCGTGAGTTTTTCTCTCTAGAACTCGAAAATGGCGTTTTGGGTTAATGAACCCGCAACTGGTTCTGTTCTGGTTTTAATTTCACTGCCAGACCAATCCTTCTATGCGATCGCAATGACCCTATGCGATCGCATAGAGTTAAATTTTTCCTTTCCTGCCAATTTCCCCTTCTATGCGATCGCAATGCACTCCCGCGATCGCATAGCACAACCTTCCGGGCCTCATCTTTTCTTCTCTGCGATCGCAACACTGGCTATGCGATCGCAATGCACAGTCTGACAAACCTATGCGATCGCACCCCTTGCTATGCGATCGCATAGCACATTTTTCTCACCCCTCCAATCTCTTCTATGCGTTCGCACAAGTTACCCTGCGATCGCATAGAGCATCCGTCTGCAACAAAACCAGCAGCCAACAGCAGTTCAAAAATACAAGAAATGGTCCGTTTGGACCCCCGAAATCAACCCGAGGCCCCCGGGACCCCAACGAAAACCACCAACATACCCCATAACACGTTACAAACTTGTTCTAATCATAAAAACACCATCCTAAACATCAAAATCACCAATTACACACGGATTCAAGCCTAAATTTTTTAAAACTTTTCCGAATTACACATTCGATCAAAAACCCGACCAAACGACGTCCGAATGACCTGAAATTTTGCAGGCATATCCAAAATCACCTAACGAAGCTACTGCAACTTTCGGAATTCCATTCCGACCCCCGGATCAAAATCTCACCTACCGATCGGATTTCGCCAAAATTCAACCTTCGCCAATTCAAGCCTAAAACTACATCGGACCTCCGAATTCAATTCCGATTGTTCTCCTAAGTCATAAATCACCTCCTGGAACTAACCGAATTATCAGAATCCCATTCCGAGTCCTCTAACTAAATAGTCAACGTCCACTTGACTTTTCCCAACTATTCCTTCTTCTAAGAGACTTTCTGTCTCAATTTCAATCAAACTCAACCCGGATTGACTCAAACTCACCCAACATGCATATTACAACATCAACAAGCATATAACGGGGGTATCGGGGTGATAACTCACATGATAACGGGCCGGGTCATCACATTCTCCCCAACTTAAGCAAACGCTCGTCCTCGAGTGGACCAAGAGGTCTACTGGAAGTGACCCAATAGCAGAATGACCTGACCAAGCATATATTCGGGGCGATACCACTTCACCTTATCTTTCATAAGTCCGATAACATAGTATAGTTGAATTTCCACAGTCTAACTGAACCATAAACCACATTGCACTTTCCGAAATCATATACCAGTCTGAATCCCACATCTATACTCAGAGTACACACGATCCAACTGTAATAGCCAACTCACCACTCCGGGTGAGATCACATGATGTATCAAACAACACGATCACTCGATACAATAGTCTCTAATCATGACAACTGGCCACAATAACCAAATACTAGCAGAAAGAACTTTTCTCATTAGATAGAGTCTTATTCCAACACCTTCATATCCTGCCCACGGCAACTGAGGCACGCGATATATCGAACCCATCTCTCGGGTCAACCATTCGTGAATCTATTTCTCTTTTAAAATTGATACCACAATAAGTTTTGGAGCCAAACCTCGATATTACCTTTCTAACGAGCTGAAATCATATATGCTCGCTCTTATTAATGACTTGAATGATCATTTCGGTTATAACACACCACACTGGTAACATGACACCTCAGCATCGGCCTAGGCCACAACGAGCACAACACAGGCTCTAATAAGAACGATCTGAACACACTCGGATCATGACAACTGACTCGCACAAAAAGCCATAATTCAAATTCTTCTATACCATCACAACACATAACTGAGATTCTCGTCTCACATCATAGAATTAGAGTGCCTGAATCCTCCTCGAAAGGTCATAACATCACGTGGCCTTGCCACAACTCATGATTTTATCCAAACATTATTACCCATGGAGCACCTCAAGTCGAATTTCTCAAAACGGTCAGCCACAAACATATTTAGGTCTGAACTCAAGCAATCAATCACACACGCGGTGATACATTTAGTATATGCTATCGAATCCTATATGGGCACAACCGATGTGCTATTCCCTGAGCGATACACAATACGGACTATTCCTCAAAAGAGAGGAAGTATTGTATACAAGGTACATATAGAAAGCTATGTCTCCCACATCACACTGTTGCGGCGCGCAACCCGTTCCAATAGCATCCTGTGGCGGCGTGCCACCCGATCCAGATACTATACATGTGGCGGCGTGCCACCCGATCCACGTATAAATCTAGCAAAAGGGGAATGCACATCGACTCAAGTTGCTCATTGCAACAAACATGTATATATATAGCCTCGAGCTCGGTCACATGAAACTCATCCGACAAAGTTCCCTCAATACCGGAACTGAATCAACGGTAGATACCTCTACACTGACATCCGCCACGAAGGCCAAACTTACAAAGCAATACCTACTAGCCGTCCGCTGGCCCTAGGGTACATCTACCCTGCTGGAGCACGATCTGATGCGCTCTGCCACACAGTTGTGACATTTCTCTGATATAGTCCATATCACATTAGTCTAGACAACCTGACTTATGACAACCAGCCTGCAATCATATATCATTATTCAAATTCATCATATCAAGTGACGAGATAGCCACTAGGGCTTCCAATTTCCGATAACCGCTACACTGTGCCGATACACACGATATACCACCGCTGCGTAGGCGGGTTACGAGAACTTCTAGTCTCTAACACATACATAACACAGGAATCACTATGCCTAATTTCGTACTTCACCGTGCGATTACATAACGCACCTCAAGCGTCCATTCATACCACGAAAGCCATTCATAAATTTCACTATGTCATCAACGACTCAATTATTACAGTCGATCCAACGAGAAAATACCACCATACCACTAGATATTATCAATTTACATTACCTTGTCCATTTGCACCATATACCCTGCCAAATTACTAGAATAGCAGTACCATTTTCTTAAATCATCAGAAAGATCGATTCTTAAATCACCTGCAGCTGTCCGCGCC
This sequence comes from Nicotiana noctiflora, assembly GCA_032618575.1. Classification (NCBI taxonomy): domain Eukaryota; kingdom Viridiplantae; phylum Streptophyta; class Magnoliopsida; order Solanales; family Solanaceae; genus Nicotiana; species Nicotiana noctiflora. Next base: position 52,713 of record JASVEL010014196.1, on the reverse strand, counting down.
GCTCAATAATTTTATTGACTTCCCATATATTATGAACTGATCTCAAAACCTTGAATATGCCATTATCAACTTTCCATAACACATCGCGTATACCATATCACACTAAGACAACATGGAAATTCATATCCCTTTCCTCCGCCGCAAACATCGGCGCACTCAACTAGTCAAGGACTTTCATGATCCCATATAGAGAAAACTCATTACACATTCCAAGCTTTACATACCAACAGGAAATACACTCATTTTCAAACCACGGTAAAACACATCACAAACTCTTTCTCCCAATTACATTGCATAAATTAAACCGCCAGGACCGAGTCCTTATACTCATACCGAGTTACACAACTGCCAATACTCAAAAGCTTTATTGCACAATATCTGCGAGACTCATTACTTCAAACATATACTAGAAATTAATCGTATTCCTTATCATATCGTTTCGGTTTATTAACAAGTTGATCCATTTACCCAATTTCCTTTCTGATTCATCTTTAATTTCATATCAGTCTTTATTGTAGCACGACAATGCCTCAACCCTTTTTACCACACAAAACTCGTACACAAGACCACATGGTCTAAGGCTCACGGGCCGCTGAATACTCTCTCAAATGTTTCCTAGAAGTACCACATTCTACCACACTTTATTTTGAAGAACTTCCCGCGATTTTGAATTTGTTATCATTACTTCCCAATACTACATAGAATCCCATCATTCACATAATATAACACAAGCCTTGATCTTTTCTAACGAAACCGCCATCTTTAGTCACATACACAATCTTAAGGCACCTGACTGTTACAAGCAAAATCTTGAACACTGCAAAACCATTCTCGGGCATCATTCACCCTTATTCAGCTGTAATTCAACTGTCCTATTGAGTAGAACCACTCGTGTTTTGTTAGAACTCTGACATCGCAGAACATGGTTACTTACAGGTACAATTCGCTATCTTTCTTTTCTATACACCGAACATTCCTTACCAACAGTAATTCAAAACATCCTAGTATTTCTTCACATCTACGAAGCGCCATAACCTTGTCATAATTTTTCCCAACATACTTAAAGACAGTGCCCACATAGCACACAACCGTGCAATTAGTTATTTAATAGCAACCTCCCCAACTTGGCTCGGAGACATACATCAAAGCACTTTTAGCCACTCATAGCATTCTTACTCAATTGATACTCCAATGTTACAGTGAGATTAAACTCGAGCTATTTACAAGCCTAGACAGAGACTCGAATCATCAGAGACCTTAACCGTTCTGCAATTCTTGCATTTATACACACACCACCAATAAGCCCACTCTCTTTAGGTGACAGAAATCTTTCTAAGTCCCAAATTTTCCAAAAATTTCGGCAGAGTTTCCTTTGTAATTTGGCCTATCCACCTGCCATAGAATCACCAAAATCATCCTAACAATACATCCGCAACTCGACAAGACATCACAATGTATATCAACAACATAAATCTCAATACTACACAATTATATCATCAGCATTAGTACATGAGCATGCGCTGCACCTGCTCAAATCATAACACATATACCTTTCACAATGATACACCTAGCACAACCAATTCAGCTTTCTTGAGTTTGAACTCAGACTACCCCACGTAGTGCATTTTACATTTTCGCTAAGAGGCAATGAACATATTTCTCACACCCATAGCTAGTGCTACATATCAAATCACAATAAGAACCGAATACCTTACAGCTCTCCCATTATCAAACTGCCATTTTCACAATTAATATCAATATCGATCGTATAAACTTCATAATACCGACTCGTGAAATTAGCACCTTGGTGCTCAAGCCATAGACAATGATTTCGCCTCAAGTCTTCCAGACAGGCCCAACATGAACTCATAGAGATTATATCTCGTCCCTCGATTGGGGAATCATAAGCCATCAAGGCTAATTTATCACTAAGCACTCGAGTGCGCGCATCAATGTGCAGGAGGAATTTCAAGAATTACATCTCAAGCTGAATAAAACACGCACGATGAGAATTCCAAGAATTTGAAACTTTCCTAAAGGTTTGCAGCCTCCCGAAGATAAGTACAGGCGTCCCCGTACCGATCCACGAGACTCTACCAACCGGCTCATGACTCGCGAGACCTGTTAACCTAGGCTCTGATACCAACTTGTCACGACCCCAAACCCCGGCCGTGATGGCGCCCAACACATTGCTAGGCAAGCCCGACCATCTTATCCAATTAAACCAGCCAAGTATAATTAATACTGACTAATCGGCGTGATTGCCTGTTTTCATAACAAATCAAGAAGTGTAGAAATGAAATACAAGAACACAGTCCCAACCAAATCGCGGTGTCACAAGTCCGAGCCTCTACAAATGAGATCTACTACACAATCAAGTCTAACCAGAATGGAGACAACAAAATGATAAAAAGAAAGAGGTCAGGTATTGTGGACGTCGGCAACTACCTCGAAGTCTCCACAGAATGGGGATAATAAAGCAGTTGCGATAGCTCAACTGCCCTCCTGAACCTGTATATCTGCACAAAAAGTGCAGGGGAGTGGGGTGAGTATATTTCAACTCAGTGAGTAACAATAATAAACAATAACTGAAAATAAGAACTCCCGTACTATCACTAAACAGTTCTAAGGCAACCCCCACAAGTTAGTCATCACTATAATGAGTACTCTGATCTCCAGTCCACATCTATCTCATCTAGGTCCCACACTGACCACATCCTCGCTCGTACCATTACGGTATACAGCCATCTCAATATATGGAGACATATACATCTGTCTATAACATATAAATATTTCAGTATATATATAAATATGAATAAGTATAATGCTGCGGCGCGCAGCCCGCTCCAATACATATACCGCCGCGCGCGCGCACCCCGCTCCATTTAACGTCGACGGCGCTCATCGGGGGTGTATACGTACTTCGGAGGGCTCCCTAGGCTCAAGCACAATCAGCGTGCAGTCCGTCCCACATGTATATTAGATGTATATTACCGCGCGTGCAGTCCGATCCAATATATATATGTATATATCTCTATACTATTGCGGCGTGCAGCCCGATCCCATCATATACACCAGTGCTCACTGAGAATGTGTGCAGACTCATACTCCGAAGGGGCTCCTACAGCCCAAGCGCAATAATACTACGGCGTGCAGTCTGTCCCACATGTATGTTACATGTATATTACATGTATATTACTGCGGCGTGCAGTCCGATCCAATATATATACTGTTGCGGCGTGCAGCCCGATCCAATATAGGTATATATATATAATACCTCATAGTGGGTCCTCGACCCTATCCCGGTCAGTATATACTTGGCCTCTCAGGCCCAATACAATATATCACAGTGGGTCCTTGACCCTGTCTCAGTCAATATAGACTTGGCCTTTCAGGCCCAATATAACATCTCATAGTGGGTCCTTGACCGTATCTCATCTCAATCGGTATAGACTTGGCCTTTCAGGCCCACTCAGCTAGAACAGGGAATTCCACCCTAGATAATCTCTCTCAATATACACATCTAGTACGGGCTCATATTATGCTATACAGCTAGAGCTACGGCTGAGTGTATGTTTCCAACACGATATAAGGGTTACCTAGCTCTATAGGTTCCCTAATGCTCTACAGATCGGCACAAGGCCCCAAACATGGCTATTAGCCCAATTGTACAGTTATAGTCTCAGTAACAGTCATATAACACAGTATTCTATTAGCCGGAAAGGACTAAGTCCGAACCCCCAATCACAATGTCACCACGCCCGTCATAGAACGCGTGTCTCATCTCAATATAGCACTGTGAAGTGCTAGTACGGGGTTTCAAACCCTCAGTACATTGTTTACTACTACCACTCACCTCGAACCGATAGAAGCTTCAATCCGCCTTGCGCTTGCCTCGCAAATCAATCTCCTCGGTGCCAAATCTGCTCAAAATCATAGAGAATGCATCAATATATGCTAATTTCACGAAATTCATTCGAAATAACCCAAATTATATCAAAACCCACAAGTTGCCAAAACCCGATTTTTGGTGCGCTTCTCGAAAAATTATAAAATTTACATATTCGGAACCCTCGTCTCAATACGAGTCTAGGCATATCAAATTTACCAAAATCGGACTCCATTTGCCCACTCAAATCAGTGTTTTTCTTCAATTTATGCCTAGGGCTCAAACCCACCTCTAATCTTCCATTTACAGAAATTTAACCAAGGATTTCAGGCTAAAATGATGCAATTAAGCCACAAAACTTACCTCCGACGAATCCCCGATGAATTACCAGCAATTCCCGTGAGTTTTTCTCTCTAGAACTCGAAAATGGCGTTTTGGGTTAATCAACCCGCGACTGGTTCTGTTCTGGTTTTAATTTCATTGCCAGACCAATCCTTCTATGCGATCGCAATGACCCTATGCGATCGCATAGAGTTAAATTTTTCCTGCCAATTTCCCCTTCTATGCGATCGCAATGCACTCCCGCGATCGCATAGCACAACCTTCCAGGCCTCATCTTTTCTTCTCTGCGATCGCAACACTGGCTATGCGATCGCAATGCACAGTCTGACAAACCTATGCGATCGCACCCCTTGCTATGCGATCGCATAGCACATTTTTCTCACCCCTCCAATCTCTTCTATGCGTCCGCACAAGCGACCCTGCGATCGCAGAGTGCCAGTTTCCATACCTATGCGATCGCAACAGCAGTTCAAAAATACAAGAAATGGTCCGTTTGGACCCCCGAAATCAACCCGAGGCCCCCGGGACCCCAACGAAAACCACCAACATACCCCATAACACGTTACAAACTTGTTCTAATCATAAAAACACCCTCCTAAACATCAAAATCACCAATTACACACGGATTCAAGCCTAAATTTCTTAAAACTTTTCCGAATTACACATTCGATCAAGAACACGACCAAACAACGTCCGAATGACCTAACATTTTGCAGGCACATCCAAAATCACCTAACGAAGCTACTACAACTGTCGGATTCCATTCCGACACCCGGATCAAAATCTCACCTACCGATCAGATTTCGCCAAAATTCAACCTTCGCCAATTCAAGCCTAAAACTACATCGGACCTCCGAATTCAATTCCGATTGTTCTCCTAAGTCATAAATCACCTCCTGGAACTAACCGAATCAACCGAATCCGATTCCGAGTCCTCTAACTAAATAGTCAACGTCCAGCTGACTTTTCCCAACTATTCCTTCTTCTAAGAGACTTTCTGTCTCAATTTCAATCAAACTCAACCCGGATTGACTCAAACTCACCCAACATGCATATTACAACATCAACAAGCATATAACGGGGGTATCGGGGTGATAACTCACATGATAACGGGCCAGGTCATCACAATAGCTCACCTCCTTTCTTCATAACTACCTCTTTGAAACATCTTGAACAAAGATTAAAAGAAATAAGTGTATTGAATATTTGGCTTTTTTCTTCTAATGTTCTCACCTCTCTTACCTTTTTTCACTCAAAGCAACTCTTGGCTATTGATCTGTAGATTTATTGATGAATCTAACATGTCACAACCCATAGTGATAAGAATAATGAGTTAGAAAAAGAAAAAGGAAAGTGGCAGACCAAACCTAGAAAGAATAGGAGTTGGTTGGTGAAAAAAAAAGGAATGAATTTAAGAAACCTCAAACCCACAAGAATTAGTAAAGAAGTTTCCTTAATCTTCAAGAACTAGGATCCCCTCTTGTTTTCTTTCTTGACATGAAAACCAAATAATACTTTAATTATAAAAGTAATAATGAACAAGAACAATTTTTTTTTTGGGGGCCTGGGTTTCGTTTTTGTTTTTATTTTCGTTTTTTTTAATCAATACGTCCCAAGATTATCAAGATTGAAATCTTGATTAGCCTAAGCTCTGATACGACTTGATAGCAACACGATAGGGATTCAAAAATTACTAAAAAAAAAAGAAATGTGTGAAGCTAAAAGAAAATAAAGAAACGAATATAAGACAAAAGTTAAAGATAGATTGAATTCAAGAAAGAGTTTCTTGAGTTCAAGAAGTCTATTCTTGAAGTTGAATCCTAACAACAACAATTAGCTAACAAAGAACTAATCGCCTTTTGTAGAAATTAAAAACGAGAAGTAGATTGTGAAACCCGACCCTTTATAATAACAAGAACAACAATAAGCCTAAACTTATCACCTTGCTTGAATACCTAGAAGTGATCTAAGATTTCGAAAAGAGTTAAATTCTTACCACCTTAATTTGAGTCTTGAAGGTTGAAGAATAAATCCAAGAGTAGCCACACAAGAGTGCAAGAAAATCTCACAAGTTTTATTGATAATAATTTGAATAATCTACCTAAAAACAAAGAAGATACCCCTTTATATAGAGGGTGATCACGAAATTATCCTTAAATATTAGGAAATAAAGTCCTAAACTACTTTGGACAACAAGTTCAACTAAAATAGGAAAAGGTAAAACTCTAGGAAACCAAAAGCAAGTCAATCTTGGAAAGTAATTCTACCAATCTTAGGAAAAGGAAAATATTAACCTTAACTAACTAGAAAAATAATAAATATAGTCCTATAATATATTTAAATAAGTCCCATACCAATCTTTGAGAGAATCTTGAAAATCTTGGAAATCTTGAAAATCTTGAATTTGTAATTTGCAAGCAACTTGGCACCAACTTGAACTCAACATCTAGCACACCAATTATACCTTTATTGGACATCAAGTAACTCCTTTTTATTCTATTAAAACGTGGTTTTATGTAGGACTTCATGGGCTGCAAGTTTTGAGCACATTTAGGTGTGAAATTGGTCAAATGACCTTGTTTTGCAACTTTTTAACTTGATATCTTGTTAAAGGACCTCTTTGCGATTCCAAAGATACATACTTATCCTTAAATTGATTTGAGCTTCCTAGGATGCTATCATCTACCAATCATGAGCACTCTTATTACCGTAAATCTCTCCCGAGTAATTATGACAATTTACTAGACGCACTCTCCCGAGCTAGCTAGCTGGCTTTTAATACAGCTGACTTCAGATCGCTCCCAAGGCTTCATTATCCCTAATCCCGCCTTTAAACCCTCGGTTATTGATCCCTCATATACTTTGGGAGTGGTGTTGTTCAAAAATTAACTAAATATGCACTCTCTCCCGAGTTATGCATACTAAATAGGCACAGATAATTGAGAGCTCTTCAATTAACTACAACAAGAACGTAGTTGAACAAACAGAGAAAAGCTATCACGACCTTAGTTAACCAATCGTGAACCTGTCATGACGGCACCCAGTCTCCGCGACTAGGTAAGCCTAACACGATGCAGAATGTACAATTTCATGAAAAAAGATATAAAATAATAGCGGAATAATATAAAAGAAATGTAATAAGTGCCGCTTGGCACATACACTTTGCCAAAAAACACTAAATAGCATACTACCAAGACCCGGAATCCCACGGGCAGCACAGACTAAAAGAAGAGTACAACTGTGGCTCTATACATCAAGAATCTCTAAACAACAAGAATAAGGGAAAGCAACTGCTATCACTAATGAGAATAGAAGGAGACCCTCCGGATCCGCGGACGTAGCAGATCATACCTCAAGTCTCCTGAAGTGCTGCTAAATCACCTGAGATGAGCCTGATCTGATGTACCTGGATCTCCACAACAAAAGTGTGCAAAAGAGTAGTGTGAGTACACCACGGCGGTACTCAGTAAGTGCCAAGTCTAACCTCGATGGAGTAGTGACGAGGAAGGTCAGGGCCCTGCCGAGAGATAATAACATAATGATATTAACAATAATAAGCAGTTTAAATAAGATTGAGTCTGAAATAGCAACAATAAAGTAATTACTGCAACCGCCTACGATTAAGCCGACAACAAGTAACCAACACAACATAAACTCAAATCAACAAGTCCAGGACCTATGGGAATTGAACCTACGGTCCCTCTCTATATCCAACAACTCAAGATCTCCGAGAATTAAACCCGCAGTCCCTACATCGGTATCTCTGGGTCTCCGGGAATCAAACCCGAAGCCCTAGGATCTCCGGGAATCGAACCCGCAGTCCGTACCTCAATATCTCAGGATCTCCGGGAATCGAACCCGCAGCCCGTATTTCAATATCTCAATAATTCTGGGTCTCTGGGAATCGAACTCGCAGCCCTTAGATCTCCGGGAATCGAACCTGCAGTCCACAAACACTACAATCCAGGTCTCCGGGAATCGAACCCGCAGCCCTGGGACCTCTGGGAATTGAACTCGCAGTTCACCAACACAAGCAATAAAAAGGAAAGCACAGAGAAATATGATATGCATAACTACAATTTCACCAAAACCAGTATCAACAAATATCAAGAAGTTTAAGTAAGACAATGAGGCACTTAGACAGATAAATCCAATCTAACCATGCTTTTCTAACGAATATTAGGTAGATGTCACGATCTAATCATCTAAGAACAGAAATATCACGAATTGAACAATTCAAGTAAGGTGGGTTCCAACAATCTGCGCATGTACCCGCCCGTCACCTCGCGTACAACGTATTTAAATTAACACATAATATCCTAGGGGAGAAGGTTCCACCACACGAGGTTAGACAAGCCACTTACCTCGACTCCGGTACGAAACCGCTAAGAGACAACTCTCTTGCCACGAGTATCGGCCTCTATAGGGGTAGTATCTGATCAAAATCAATAGAAATACATCAAAATAGGCCAATTGGGCATTACCCAATCGAAACAATTCGAAATACACCAAAAACCACAAGTTCCCAAAACCCGACTTTCGGTACGCTTCTCGAAAAATTACGAAATTTACATATTCGGGTTCCTTATCTCAACACGAGTCAATGCATATAACATTTACCAAAATCGGACTCCGTTTGCCCATTCAAATCAATGATTTTCGACAATCCAGGCTTGGAGCAAAATCCTCCATTAATCCACCTCCAATCCTCTATTTTCAGATTTTAAATCCGTGGTTTAACAATATATTAACATAAAATTAGTCTAGGAGTGATTACCTGATGTTTCCCCTTGATTTCCTCCTCAAAAACGTTAAAACCCTCTCCTAGTTCGGAGCCTCCAATGTGTTTAAGTGTTATGAAATTTCGAGTTACTGATATTAAACCCTTCAAGTGTATTTGCTTCTGCGACCCCACTGCCGCTTCAACGGTTCCGCTTCTGCGGAAAAATGGTCGCTTCTGCGACCCTTTGATTACACTCGAGTTCCGCTTCTGTGGATGCCCAGTCGCTTCTGCGACACCGCTTAAGCGGAAATTGTGCGCTTCTGCAGAAACCTCCAAGGTGTCCCATTCCACTTCTGCGATAGACTTCTCGCTTCTGCGGAAGCGCTTTTGTGAACCTCGTTCGCTTCTGCGGAAATCCACTGACCGGACCCAAAGCGCTTCAGCGCTCATTTTTCCACTTCAGCGGTCACACTTCTGAGGGCCTTTTTCCACAGGAGCGGAAATACCAGAAGGCAGACACCAGGCCTGATGCAAACTTCCAAATTTTCCCGTTTTGTAATCCGTAATTAACCCGAGGCCCCCGGGACCTCAACCAAAAATACAAATCCACTCTAAATCATCATACATATTTGTTCCAATCATAAAAGCATATCATTAAACACAAAAATCATCCAATTATGGCGGATTTAAGCCTAAGTTTCTACTAAAACTTCCGATACCTACATGCTATCAAAAACCCGACCAAACGATGTCCGAATGACCTGAAAATTTGTAGACATATCCAAAATCACCTAACGAATCTACTGCAACTATCAGAATCCCATTTCGACGCCTGGATCAAAATCTTGCCTATCGATCGGATTTCCAAAAATTTCAAACTTCGGCATTTCAAGCATAATTGAGCTACAGACCTCCAAAATACATTCCGACGGATCTAATGGAACCATCGGATCTCCATTCCGAGGTCTTCTTAACACTGTTCCGGATACGGGCCATTTTTCAACTATAAAGCTCTCATTTAGGGACTAAGTGTCCCAAATGCTTCAAATTCCAGAACCGAACCTCCCGACAACTACAATAGCATAAATGAACTTAGGGGAACAGTTAAATTGGGGATCAGGGCATAAATTTAAAAAACGACCAGCCGGGTCGTTACATCTTCCCACACTTAAAAGATTCGTTCGTCCTCGAACGAGCATAGAAAACATACCTGGAGTGGTGAAGAGATGAGGGTACTGGCACCGCATATCCTGCTCGGTCTCCCAAGTCGCCTCCTCGGCCGGCTGACCCCGCCACTGGACCTTTATTGAAGCAATGTTCTTTGATCTTAGCTTCCTGATTTGCCCGTCCAAAATGGCCACTGGCTCCTCAACAACAGATCCTCATCTAGTGGAACAGAAGTGAAATCCTACACGTGCGACGGGTCACCATGGTATCTCCGGAGCATAGAGACATAAAATACGGGATGGACTCCGGCTAGGCTGCGAGGTAAGGCCAACTCATAAGCAACCTCCCCACCACGCCTCAAAATCTCAAAAGGACCAATGAATCTAGGACTGAGCTTCCCCTTCTTCCTAAACCTCATAACGCCATTCATGGACGAGACCCGAAGCCGAACCCGCTCGCCAACCATAAAAGCCACATCGCGGACCTTCTTGTCCGCATAACTCTTCTGTCTAGACTGGGCTGCACGAAGTCTGTCCTGAATCACCTTGACCTTGTCCATATCATCCTGAACCATATCAGTACCTAGCAACCTGGCCTCGCCCGGCTCAAACCAACCCACGGGAGACTTGCACCTCCTACCATATAGGGCCTCATACGGTGCCATCTGAATACTAGACGGGTAGCTGTTGTTATAAGAAAACTCCGCCAGCGGCAAGAAATGATCCCATGAACCTCCAAACTCAATCACGCACGCATAGAGCATATCCTCCAAAATCTGAGTAGTGCGCTCGAACTGGCCATCAGTCTGGGGGTGAAACGCTGTGCTCAACTCCACCCAGTGCCTAACTCTGCTGCACGGCTCTCCAAAACCGTGAAGTGAACTGAGTGCCTCTATCTGAAATGATGGAAAATGGGATACCATGCAGCCGAACTATCTCCCTGATGTAGGTCTCCACCAGTCGCTCCGACGAATAAGTTGTGCTTACCGGTATGAAATGGGCGGACTTGGTCAGCCGATCCACAATGAACCAAATGGAATAAAACTTCCTCACAGTCCGTGGAAGTCCAGATACAAATTCCATGGTGATGCGCTCCCATTTCCACTCTGGAATCTCAATCTGCTGCATTAACCCACCCGGACGCTGATGCTCATACTTCACCTGCTGGTAGTTGAGGCACCTAGAAACATAGTCAACTATATCCTTCTTCATCCGCCTCCACCAATAGTGCTGCCTCAAGTCGTTGATACATCTTCGCGGCACCCGGATGGATGGAATACCGCGAGCTATGGGCCTCTGCTAGAATTAGCTCTCGAAGATCATCTACATTAGGCACACAAGTACGCCCTTGCATCCTCATAACTCCATCATCCCCGATGGTAACATCTCGAGCATCACCACGCCGAACTCTATCCTGGAGGACAAGCAAACGAGGGTCGTCGAACTGACGCTCCCTGATGCGATCAAATACAGGCTAGAACCCGGTTGGGCTTCGAAAGATCTAGTCGAACAAACTACCTGGCTAAAGCCTAAAGATCCATCGCCATAGGCCTCTCCGAAGCTGGTAGATATGCTAAACTCCACAAACTCTCTGCCCGGCGACTCAAGGCATTGGCAACTACATTGGCCTTGCCCGGATTATAGAGAATAGTAATATCATTGTCCTTCAACAGCTCCAACCATCTCCTCTGACGCATGTTAAAGTCCTTCTGCTTAAGCAAGTGCTGCAAGCTCCGATGATCAGCGTAGATCTCACAAGGAACCCCATACAAGTAATGACGCCAAATCTTCAAGGCATGAACAATGGCAGCTAGCTCAAGATCATGAACAGGGTAATCCTTCTCATGCACCTTCAGCTGTCTCGACGCGTAGGCAATCACCCTACCGTCCCGCATCAATACCGCACCGAGTCCAACTCGTGAGGCATCACAATATACAGTATAGGACCCCGAACCTGTAGGCAACATCAATATAGGGGCCGAAGTCAAAGCTGTCTTGAGCTTCTGAAAGCTCGCCTCACACTCCTCTATCCACTGGAAAGGGGCACCCTTTTGGATCAATATGGTCATAGGTGCTGCGATCGAAGAGAACCCCTCCAGAAAGCGACGACAATAACCCGCCAAGCCAATGAAACTACGAATCTCAGTAGCTGAGGAGGGTCTGGGCCAACTCTACACGGCCTATACCTTCCTCGGATCCACTCAAATACCATCGCTCGACACCACGTGGCCTAGAAATTCCACTGAACTCAGCCAAAATTCACATTTAGAGAACTTGGCATATAACTGCTTCTCCCTCAGAGTCTGAAGCACTATCCTCAAATGCTGCTCATACTCTTCCCGACTCCGGGAATATACTAGAATATCATCAATAAAAACAATCACAAACGAGTCCAGATATGTCCTGAACACATTATGCATCAAATGCATAAAAGCTGCTGGGGCATTAGTCAGCCCGAAAGACATGACGAGGAACTCGTAGTGACCATACCGAGTCCTAAAGGCAGTCTTCGGGATATCTGGCTCTCGAATCTTCAGCTGATGATAACCAGAGCACCAATCAATCTCTAAGAACACCTGTGCGCCCTGTACCTAGTCAAATAAATCATCAATACGTGGCAAAAGATACCGGTTCTTCATTGTAACTTTGTTCAACTGACCATAGTCAATACACATTCGCATAGAACCGTCCTTTTTCTTCACAAACAACACAGGAGCAGCCCAAGGCGAAACACTGGGTCGAATGAAACCCTTACCCAATAACTCCTGTAACTGATCCTTCAACTCCTTCAACTCAGGAGGAGCCATACGATATGGTGGAATAGAAATGGGTTGAGTGCCCGGCAATAAATCAATACCAAAATTAATATCTCTGTCGGGCGGCATGCTAGGTGTCACACCTCCCTTTTTACTACCCCTTTTTAAGTTCCCGATTAAGAGAACAGGGTATACCTCAATGTTCAAAACCCGGGAAGGATATAATAATAAAGAGGAAGGAGTTTTTCCAAATAAAGTACAATCGGTCCGAGATTTTGTTTAATTTTTCAGAGTCGCCACTTGGGAAGATAATGGTGTGCCAAGTCACCGGTTAATCCCGAATCCGAGGAAATTGACTCTGTATTACAGTCCGTGAAACTAGAAACCTGGATAAGGAATTCTATTAACCCGGGAGAAGGTGTTAGGCACTCCCGGATTCCGTGGCTTTAGCACGGTCGCTCATGTGTCGTTCTCGATTTTATGTGACTTATTATATGCCTTTTAACAATGTATACACGTTTCAAGCTTTAATATTTTTACGATTTGTGACGTTGCGAAAACATATTTCGAGTCACACCGCAACCAGTACGCCTGTGACCTTTAATATATTTCGGCTTCGCTGGGATTTATGATTTGAGTCGCACCAAGTGCGCACTCGTATTAAGGAAGGTATATTTATTAAATCGTGCCTAACAATCGTCTAACGACTTTTAATCGTTGGGAAAGGTTGCTGAATTTGCTATCAACCTTCCCGAATCTATTATATATCATTAATTGTTTATATGGGGCCCCGCTATTTTATTTCCATGCGAGGCTCATCCACTCGATTTTATAGTCCAAACTTAACGTGTAACTATATTTTCTACTACTATTTTTCCTTAGTCAATTTAATTACATTATTGTTCCAGATGCAAGTTCAGGCCTTATTATTTGACTACTACTGGGCCAGGACTCTTGGGCTTGCCTTCAGCAGACTAGCCCATGTATCAGGGTTTTAGAAACCCAGATTAGGCTGAAGCCTTTATTCAGAGGCCCAATTAATATTCGAATCAGATCCAGGCCTGTGTTATTCGTTAGGCCCAGACCAAACGAAACAACGAAGAAGAAACAGAGTTAAAAACTCATAAATATATATAACACTTGAAATCAAAGAGAACAAATTCAAATTGTTTATTTATGAAGAGAAACAACTGTACAGAACTAATATTATCAACTCCAAATCAATACTATCTAATATGCATAAGATCTAATTAGCAAACTGCTTTCTGTTTTGTTTTCCAATAGCCAATTTAACTACTGATCCAAGTTATTGACCAGCTAAACAGCAGGATATTATTTAACAATGTAAGACGGGATTAATACTAAATGATTCACTGACTTATCACTCATTGCAAATACTAATTATATTTTATCACTAAGTTTATTATGAGACTGTTCGTTTGATACTATGATGATCATACTTAACTAAGCTACGACTTCATTTTTGTTGTTATAGCTGCTATTAAACTTGTTTAAATCTAATTGACAGGTATCAAATTAAACTATCTACTATGGGTTGATTGAAATCATTGTTACGAATCTAGTGTTATAGGCCTTATTTCGATATTAATTGGACTGATTTTACTGTTAGCCTATTTTAACTAAGTGATTTTGACCACTACCACTACATTATCTCTACTTGCTACACTTATTACAGTGTTTCATTCATTCGTGCTTCTCACGAACTACATATATACAATATCTCCTAATGAATTACAAATTCAACTATCTAACTATATGTAAAAAACATAAACATAAATGACAAAGAGATTTTAAGTTGAGCCAAGCTCTTCATCCCATTAAATGATTTCGAATTACATGGCTCTAACAGAGATATGTACCTGATTTAGCAAAAGAAATCCAATGAGTTCTATGGGAAGGAGCGGATACAACAGTTAAAATCGCCACAGGCAAAGCAACAGTAGATAGAGTGAATCCCAGCAAACAATCGAATCTCAACACAGCAACCAAGCAAATATCAAACGAAAATAAGCAATAGAGACCCAGTAAAAACAGGAAATCCACCCAGTTCTAAGTATAAACTTCAATTAGAAAACCCAGACAGCTTTAACTACAATGCTATGTATGAATTTTTCTGAAAATTTTGATCTCCCCAAAATCCAACACTTAAACAGGCTCGAAATGGGGGCATTTATAGGTGAGGTATGGTGAAAATTTTGGGGGGAAAAGCTGGAAAATAATTCTAGTTCCCTCCCCTCATTTTTACCAATTATTACACTTTAATCCCTATTTTCTGTTATGAAATGCCTTCCAACATGTGCTGGAAGGTTCTATTTGATTCCTTTTTGGGGCTTTTACTAGTGTGCCCCTACTTGTTAGAGTTATCTACTAAGTTACCTTTCATTTAGGACAAATGTGCCCTTAGTTTTGTGCAATATTGCAGAAATCATAGGCCTAAATGTCTTCAATGTCCCTATAGGCTCTATTAAAGCCACAATTATGCCATTTTTATTCCCTATATGCCCTCAAGGGCATTCACTATTTACCCGACCTGTCCAGGTTAGGATTATACCATTTCTAGCTATTATTTAATTCCTGGCCACTTCTAATGAGTCTTTTAAGACTTGGCCAGGTCTGGACCTCAACTTATTTCAACTTTAGCCCCTTTTTGTTTCATTTTCTGTAATTAAAGCCAATTTGCAGGACTAGCATGCTTAGTAATTCAAAACTATATTGTTTATGACTTGGCCAGTCCAAAGCTTGGACTTAGCCTTGCAATTTAGGCCAAACAGTGAACACAGGCTGACTAAGACTTTGCAAGTCTAGCCAACTAGTGAACACAGGCCAATTGAGAGTCAATTTATTATACGCTTAGCATGTTTAGCACTTAGCCAGTGTTTTCAAAATTATCAGAGTTGTTCAGTTACAAGACTGACCACTCTTTGTTACTTATTTCAGTTGTGACCTCCTTTGTATTGTTTTCAATTATAACCTCTTTTTGTAGTTTTCAATTTTAACCATTTTTTAAACTATTTAAATCAAGTTTTCAGATTTGACCTCTTTTTAGATTACTACCCTATTGCAGCTATAACCAATGTCACCTAAGCATACTAGGTATTAACAGTAATTAACTAACACAGAATTGTTGCAAACATAGCCCTTTTCACATTGAATTGCATACATAGTCATGAAATCAGAGTTACTTGTCATTTAACCAAAACTCAGAAAAGATATTGAATATTGTTGAATTTCAATCAAAAGATTTATAATTCCAGATTCCAAAACACAGTATATCAATTGAACATAAAGCAAGCATAGTCAGAGCTTTCTCATGTCAAAAGACCACTGAAAACCCTAATCATGCTCACATGTACTTGACTAAGCATAGACAGGTAGAATTTATCAAAGAAGACATGGATTAAACAGAGATTTTTCTAAAAGATAAAGACTAATCTGAACATGCAGTGATTTATGCGACTAAAGAAGAGAATCTAGACAGAAGACATGCTAACAAATATGAAGATGAAGAGGAAGCAAACAAAGAAAACATGACTTAAAAGAGAAACCTGAATAAACATGGATTTTTCAGAGAAAATAAGACTAATCTATCATGCATTGGCTTACGAGACTAATAGAAGAAAAATCTAAATAGAAATCATACTAGAAACATGAGAATGATAAAGAAACAAGCAAAGAAAATAGAAAATCATAGAAAGCAAAAACGAAAGGGAGAAAGGGACTTAGCTTTCAGGATTTGTCTCTTGAGCTTCCCTTTTCTCGTTATTTCTTTTCTTTTCTTCTTTTTTTTTTTCAGTTTTCTTTTCCTTCTTTTTTCTGGTTTTCTTCTTTTCAGATCCAAGACTTCAGATTTGAAGTCTTTTTTATTTGGGGATTGGTGTTAGAGCTGAAAAGGTGAGATCTTTTAGTGGGGGTTTGTTTGAGTCGGCCGGCGTTAGGGTTCCGGCAACTTACTTTCAAAGATTCGAGAAGATCGGGGAAGATTCGAAGGAGAAGAGTTACATGGGGTGGAAGATCTGGAGGAGGCGGTTTAGGGGTGTTATTTTGGAAGCGGTTCTCATAAGTTTTGGTCACCGGAGAAGAACTCCGATGGCCGGAATTCCAGGAAGCTAAGTTTTTTGGGGGTTTCTTGGGGTTTTCATGGTGGTTCGTGGTGGAGGACTAGAAGAAAGAGGTTTGGGAGGTGAGAGGCGGCAGGAGACAACCATGAAAATGGGCCAGTTTCCATTGCCAGCGAAGCTTCGAGAAGGAAGAAGAGAGGGAGAAGATGAAGTGAAAGAGGCGGCTAGGGTTGAGTATTTTTGAAAAATGGCCGGCCATCTCTAGAGATGGGGTTTAAATACCCATTACCTTGGCTGGTCCCTGGCCGTTAGATAAATCGAGATCAATGGCCAGGATTGTTTTCCTTCAAACGGTGCCGTCTCATTTAAATGGGAGACGAATTGCCATCCGTTGGATTTCAAGGCGTGAACGGTTCAGATTCAATCCCATATTTTATTATTTGATTAATTCCGCTGAAATCCTTAACCGTTGGATTTAAATGAACGAACGGCTGAGATTGCTTCTTACATATATAATGGACCGGGTCTCTTAATTGGTTTGGGCCAATGTATTGGGTTTACATATATATGGCCCAATCTTGTATTTTTTGTGTATTTCTTGGTATTTTAATTATTTTTTGTGGTATTTTCTTTTGTATTTCATTTTTATTTTTTATATTATTTTTATTTATTCAATTTCCTACTTCCTCTAATTTTCTAGTATTTTTTGACATTATTTTACTATTTTTCTTAATTTCCGTTATCAATGCCTCTTTTTTTTGTTAATTTTCTTTTTAACTACTTAAATTAAAATACTTGTGTTTAACTTATTTTTTTTTCTAATTTTCATTTCTAATTGTTCAATCACACAAATGCATCTTATTTTGATCAAAACATTTAATTGCACCCAAGAATATTATTTATTTTAATTTTGGAATTTATTGCTTAGGGCAAAAATCACGTGCTCACAGCTGCCCCTCTTTGCTCGGGAACACGAAGAGTTTCAGTGCAAAGACAAGTGAGCAGTAATGAGAGATTTTTGCCCACTAGCATATTCCGTGAGAAGCATTTTTGAAAACCTTTTGACCGCACCCTGCCTCAGAGGTTGCCTACATATCCTGGGCTAAACAGGAATCAGGTCAGTGTAGTTCGGGAAGGTCTGGTAGTTTAAAACTACCAGATTTTACTTTTGCATTGACACTGTTATGACTTACTAACCTACTCCTTATTACACCAGTGGTGAAAAGTGTAAAATGAACAAGATATTCTAAGCTATAATGTTATGAGTTACAATTGTTCCTATCTACTTCTTGTCTTCTTATTCTTCCTTGTCTCTTTTTCCTTGATTTTCTGTGCGGCTATCCCTCTTTTTTTTTTGTTGATTTTTCTTTTCTTGCTTCCCTTTTTTTTTGATTTTCGGTGATACTCCTCGCCTTCAACTGATACGTGCTCAAAACAAAACAAAACAACAAAACTTTTCTTCTGCCCCAGTGTGGGCTTTTCATGTTACGGTGTTACTCATGTTAGCTAACACAAACCAAAATTGCAGAAATTAAAATTGCAAAAATGTATTCCCTTGTTATACAGGTGGGCGCCTGAACAGAAATTAAAATTGCAGAAATGTATTCCCTTGTTATATAGGTGGGTGCCTGAACAGAAATTAAAATTTCAGAAATGTATTCCCTTGTTATACAGGTGGGCGCCTGAATAGAAATTAAAATTGCAGAAATGTATTCCCTTGTTATACAGGTGGGCGCCTGAACAGAAATTAAAATTGCAGAAATGTATTCCCTTGTTATAGAGGTGGGCGCCTGAATAGAAATTAAAATTGCAGAAATGTATACCCTTGTTATACAGGTGGGCGCCTGATGCATGAAATGCGAATGCAGAAAAGTATTCCCTTGTTATCCAGGTCGGCGCCTGATGCATGAAATGCGAATGCAGAAAAGTATTCCCTTGTTATCCAGGTGGGCGCCTGATGCATGAATGCGAATGCAGAAAAATATTCCCTTGTTATCCAGTGGGCACCGATGCATGAAATGCGAATGTAGAAAAGTATTCCTTGTTATCCAGGCGGGCGCATGATGCATGAAATGCGAATGCGAAAAGTATTCCCTTGTTATCCAGTGGGCGCTCGATGCATGAAATGCGAATGCAAAAGTATCCCCTTGTTATCCGTGGGCGCCTGATGCATGCAAGACATGAAAAGTATTCCTCGTTATCCAGCGGGCGCCCGATGCATGAAATGCGAATGCGTAAAAGTATTCCCTTGTTATCCATGTGTGCCTGATGCATGAAATGCGAATGCAGAAAAGTATTCCCTTGTTATCCAGGTGGGCGCCTGATGCATGAAATGCGAATGCAGAAAAGTATTCCCTTGTTATCCAGGTGGGCGCTTGATGCATGAAATGCGAATGCAGAAAAGTATTCCCTTGTTATCCAGGTGGGCGCCTGATGCATGAAATGCGAATCCAAAAATAATATTCCCTTGTTATCCAGGTGGGCGCCTGATGCATGAAATGCGAATGCAGAAAAATATTCCCTTGTCATCCAGGTGGGCGCTTAATGCATTAAATGGAAATGCAAAAAAATATTCCCTCAGTTTGATAACTGGGGTGTGAATTTAAAAGATGATACCTTCGGTTGTTTTTGGTGTTTTCTTGATTGTGTGATTCCTCCATCCATGGATTCCTCCATTTATTGCTGAAGTTTCTTTTAGTGTTTTCTCTATTTTCACATTGGTCACATTCACTTTAAAGTGATTAGTGATGATTTGCTCCTGTCTAAATTACAAAACAAAATCTTATTAGTTATAAGTTGTTGGCAACTGGCATCCGCCGCTCCTGTCTTTATTGCCTTCCTCTCTTTTTTTTTTTGTATTTTTTTTACTGTGCAGTCTTCCAGTTGACTATCTTTTGTAAACTCTTTTTTGCATTTTTCCTTGCTTTTCACCTTTTTTCTTTCGGCTCTGATTGACACCCTTCTTTAAATTATTTCTCCCTTCTCTTCTTTTTTTTTCTTTTCTGATCTAGTGTTATTTATGCTCTTATCATCGGGAGCGGGGTTAGCTTTCAACGGACAATCAATGAAATGCAAAAACAAATTAAATTCAAAAAGGGGTAAGGGTGATTTGGAGAAGTGGTAGAACTTATCTGGGTATATTGGCTGATCCCTGTGACCATGCCATGTATTTAAACTCCGACCCAGTTCGTTCAATTGTATTGCCATTATTCCAACTCCAACTTTCTTGTAACCTAAACCGATCTTATTTTGTTTGCTTTTCTGTTTTTCCAAAACAATCCTCGCAATCGCCTTACGGTGCCGTTAAAGGTTTTCACCAATAAGACTCCCTCATTTTACTTCTCTCAGCCTCATGGTCGCCTCACGGTGCCGATTGAGATTTTCACCGATGAGGCTCTCTCATTTTATTTCTCTCAGCCTCACGGTCGCCTCACGGTGCCGATTAAGGTTTTCACCGATGAGACTCTCTCATTTTTTCTTTTATATATGTTTTCGTTTGTCCTTTTTTTTTTCTGAACCACTGGTGTTGTCCGATGCCCCGTTCTTCCTTTATTCTCATTGTATTTGTTATTTTCCTGAAATTGATTAGAAGGTCTTTCTTTGGACCGTAACGTGGCTTTTGGATGGGTTAAGAAAGAAGGATGTACAAGCTCAAAAATTTTATGAGGGTTTAAAAATATTTACAACTCTCGGAATTATAAAACATAAGTTCTTCCCGTTTCAATATGTGGGGAATTTTTGGATGTTTCCTTTATTGTGACTGAACCTCAATGAGGCTGCCTACGTACCCTTTTGGGATCAAGTCAGACGTAGTTCAGACTACGTCAATGATCCATGGTTTTCTTTTGACTTTTCTCGATTTCTTTGTCTTTTTCTTTTGCTTGCATTTTTCTATTTTTTTTAAAAAAACTTTTCATTTTCTTTTTTGTATCATAAACAATTTCGAGAGAGGGATATGAAAGAATAGATCGAACAAGGCTCAAAGGGGATGTCAATGGATAAAGTGTTTGGATAGAGAATAAAATGCCTTCATCATTTCAATTCCAAAATCACAACAAATACAATTATACAAATGAAAAGGAATCATACATAATATCTTTTGACTGGCATCTTAATTGATAGCAGTTTCTACGCATTTCCCTTCAACATCTGTCAGATATAGTGCCCCATTGGACAAGACCCGTGATACCATGAACGGTCCTTGCCAGTTTAGTGCAAATTCGCCTTTTGCTTCAGCCCAATGCGGTAAGATACGCCTCAATACCAGTTGCCCGACTTCAAATTTCTGAGGACGCACCTTATTATTATATGCTCTGGCCATTCTTTGTTGATATAATTGCCCATGGCAAACTGCTGCTAACCTCTTCTCATCAA
Source organism: Nicotiana noctiflora (assembly GCA_032618575.1). NCBI lineage: Eukaryota > Viridiplantae > Streptophyta > Magnoliopsida > Solanales > Solanaceae > Nicotiana > Nicotiana noctiflora. The sequence continues at coordinate 31,384 of JASVEL010014196.1, read as the reverse complement.
TCAGATTTAATTGTTCCAACCGGGCTTTTACCCATTCAACATCATCGATCTCAGCTTCAGCTATGATTCGAAGCGATGGTATCTCGATTTCTGCGGGTATGACAGCCTCTGTTCCATATACCAATGAATAGGGTGTGGCACCAATATAAGTATGTACTGTTGTGCGGTAACCCATAAGAGCGAATGGCAACTTCTCATGCCATTGTCTAGACTCTTCCACCATTTTCCTGAGGATCTTCTTTATATTCTTATTTGCACCTTCTACTGCTCCATTTGCCTTTGGCTTGTAAGGTGTATAGTTACGATGCCGGATCTTAAATCTCTGACATGCTTCCGCCATGAGGTGACTGTTAAGATTTGCTCCATTGTCCATGATAATTACTTTAGGAATTCCGAATCGGCATATAATATTTTCATGCACGAAATCCACCACGGCTTTCTTCGTCACCGCCTTGAATGTCTTTGCCTCCACCCACTTAGTAAAATAGTCAATCGCGACCAAGATAAATCTATGTCCATTAGAAGGTGCAAGCTCTATTGGTCCGATAACATCTATGCCCAAGGCGACAAATGGCCAAGGTGCAGAAATCTTATGCAATTCATAAGGTGGAGAGTGAATTAAATCTCCATGTACTTGGCATTGATGGCATTTCTTCACATACCTGATACAGTCCCTCTCCATGGTGAGCCAATAATATCCTGCTCTCAAAATCTTCTTTGCTAAGATATACCCGCTCATATGAGGTCCGCAAGCTCCAGCATGCACCTCAGTCATAATCATATCGTCTTGTTGCGCATCTACACATCTCATCAAGCCCAAGTCTGGTGTTCTTTTATATATAATTCGCTAAGCGTCTTACAGCTCTCTTCTGATCTCCGGTGCCTTGTTCTGGGTACTTTCCTATCTTCAAGTATTCCTTGATATAGTGATACTATCATTCCCCATCTAACTCTCCTTCCATAGCAAAACAGTAAGCATTCAGATCATATACCTTTATTTGAAGTGGATCTATATAGGCTTTATCCAGATGATGTAACATAGAGGATAGTGTGGCTAGAGCATCTGCTACTTTATTGTGCATTCTTGGGATATGTTTGAACTCTATGGATTGGAATCTTTGGGTCAGTTCATGCAAACAATGCCGATAAGGTATCAATTTCAAATCTCTTGTCTCCTATTCTCCCTGAATTTGATGTATCAAAAGATCCGAGTCACCCATGACCAAAATCTCTTGAACACCCATATCTATCGCCATACTCAATCACAATATACACGCCTCATATTCGGCCATATTGTTGGTACAGAAAAATCGAAGCTGAGCGGTAACAGGATAGTGTTGACCTGTTTCTGAAATAAGCACTGCTCCAATCCCAACTCCTTTACTGTTGACGGCTCCATCGAAGTGCATCTTCCAACCTGGCTTATCATTTTGTTCCATTTCTTCAACATTCATTGCCTCCTCATCCGGAAAATATGTCTTTAGTGGCTCATATTCATCATCCACTGGATATTCTGCTAAGTGATCTGCAACTGCTTGCGCCTTCATTGTCGTACGTGTTACATAAATGATGTCAAATTCTGTGAGCAGAATCTGCCATTTAGCAAGTCTCCCTGTAGGCATGGGCTTCTGGAGTATATACTTCGAAGGATCTAATTGTGATATCAGATATGTAGTGTATGCTGACAAATAATGCTTCAATTTCTGAGCCACCCAGGTTAATGCACAGCATGTTCTCTCTAACTGAGTATATTTTACCTCATAAGATGTGAATTTCTTACTAAGGTAATATATAGCTTGCTCTTTCTTGCCAGTCTCATCGTGCTGCCCTAGTACACAGCCGAAGGAGTTATCAAGCATTGTCAAATATAAGATCAAGGTCTTCCCGGCTCCGGAGGAACTAACACTGGAGGATTTGCCAAATATTCCTTAATTTAATCAAAGGCTGCCTGGCATTCATCGGTCCACTTTACTACTGCATCTTTCTTTAACAACTTGAAAATAGGCTCACTAGTTGATGTCAACTGAGCGATGAACCGGCTAATATAATTCAGCCTGCCTAGTAAGCTCATTACTTCATTCTTGTTCTTCGGCGGAGGCAAACTCTGGATGGCTTTTATCTTCGACGAATCTAGTTCAATGCCTCACCGAATTACTATAAATCCCAATAGCTTCCCTGAAGGTACTCCAAAAGCGCATTTCGCGGGATTGAGTTTAAGATTATACCTTCAAAGCCTTTGGAAAAACTTCCTCAAGTCCTTGACATGATCATGTTGCTTCTTGGACTTTATGATGACGTCGTCCACATACACTTCAATTTCTCGATGCATCATATCATGAAACATTGTGGTCATTGCCCTCATATAAGTAGCTCTTGCATTCTTTAACCCAAACGGCATCACTCTATAGTAGTATGTTCCCCAAGGCGTGATAAAAGCTATTTTCTCCGCATCTTCTTCATCCATTAGGATCTGGTGATAACCCGCATAGCAATTTACAAAAGAGCCAATTTCATGCTTGGCGCAATTGTCGATTAATATGTGGATATTCGGCAACGGAAAGTCATCCTTTGGACTGGCCTTGTTGAGGTCTCTGTAATCAACACACACCCTGGTTTTTCCGTCTTTCTTTGTAAATGGCACAACATTTGCTAACCAGGTAGGGTATTTGGTAACTCGTATGACCTTCGCATCAAACTGCTTGTTCACCTCTTCTTTTATCTTCACGCTGATGTCCGTTTTGAACTTTCTCAACTTTTGTTTTACCAGCCGGCATTCAGGATAAATAGGAAACTTGTGTACTACCAAATCAGTGCTGAGTCCGGGCATGTCATCATAGGACCAGACAAAGATGTCCTTGTATTCATGCAACAGCTTTATTAGCTCTTCTCTGAGGGAAGCTTCCAGGTGTACACTGATTTTTGTCTCCCGGAAATTATCCTCATTCCACAAATTAATAGACTATGTCTCACTTAAGTTCGGTTTGGGTTTTCCCTCATATTGATTCAAGTCTTTACTTATTTCCTCGAGTATTTCCTCATCTCGTATTCTATTTCATTCTCGTTTTCAATTTCTTGTAAAATTAGTCGATTGTCAAAACTGGGCCGGGAATCCTTCATGCATGACATATCATCAGAATCAGCGCATATTGAAATGTACAAAAGGAAGAAAGAAAAATAATAAAAATAAGGCAAAAAATGAAGAAAGAAGAAGAAATTTCATTTCATTGATATTTTTCAAAAAGAAAACAGAGGTTGGATACATTTGATTTCAGTGGGGTGTGGGGATTACAAAAATAAAATTGCTTTTTGGGAAAGGATGTTATATTTTTGAAAGCTAACTACCGAGACTCCCTCCTGATTGGAAAAGGAGTGGCTTCCCAATTATTGAGTGCAACACTGGGCCCCACGAACTGGATATCCATCTTACTGGTCCCCTCGCCCATCTCCAACATGTTTACATTCCCGAACCACATTTCAAACCTCGCGAGGAGTTTCGCATCTGGCCTTATCTCAGCATATCTTGACGCAGCAGTTGTCAAATGTTGTTGTGTACCAGGCTTAGTGAAGGTGTCGGATAATTTTGGGGCTGGTTTCGGGAGGGTCCAACTTTTCTTCTTGGTTCTTTTGGCTTTCTGGATGTCGGTGTAGGTAGGTTTAAAGCCCAAGCCAAAGGTATGATTGTTTCCCAGTAGATGGACAGGTTGTGTTATTCCTTGTAAAGCTATCGCCAAACCTTTTCCCAGTGTGAACCCATTTCTGATCATCTCTTTAGCTACCATTACTGCGGTAGATGCCACTGCAGGGATTGGCATACTCTCCCCTTCGGATATCTTGTTAACTACCATAGCATCTGTCACCTCATACACCCATGGGCCCTCGTCCCCCTCGACTTCCTCAAAAGGCATTATGGTATTACAAGCGTCTTCTTCTCCATGCACTGTAATTTCTTGTTGTTCCCATTCGGACTTTACTGTTTGGTGCAGGGAAGATGGTACGGCTTTGGCCGCATGGATCCATGGCCGTCCCAGAAATAAATTATAAGACACAGTGACATCCAACACCTAGAATTCCATGGTAAAGTCTACCGGCCCAATGGTGATCTCTAGCACAATATCTCCCAATGTATTTTTGCTTCCTCTGTCAAACCCCCGAACACTTACACTATTTCGACGGATTCTGTCAGGATTAATCTTCAATTTTCCAAGAGTCGAGAGTGGACAAATATTTGCACTCGACCCATTGTCTATTAAAACCCAAGTAACCACTGATTCCTCACTTTTGACGGGGAGATAGAGTGCCTTGTTGTGTTCCGTCCCTTCCACAGGCAATTTATTGTCCGAGAATGTTATTTTGTTCGACTCAAAAATTTTGTTGGTGATCTTTTCAAGGTGGCAGACTAAGATTTTTTTGGGGACATGTGCTTTGTTCAGAATCTTTAACGGCGCCTTCCTGTGCTCTTCTAAGTGAATTAGCAATGAAAGTAATGAAATTTGTGCAGGTGTCTTTCTCAGCTGCTCTACTATCGAATAGTCTTGAGCTTTTATCTTCTTCAAAAACTCTTCTGCTTCTTCTTCAGAGACCGGCTTCTTCACATGACTCTCCTTCTCCACCTTCATTTTCCTTAACTCTTCCGGGGAAAAACACCGCCCGGAACGAGTGAGGCCATGTGTTTTATTGACCTCCCCTGTAACTTCTTTTCCCATGTACATTACAGTGACTTTGTTGTAGCTCCAAGGTATGGCTTTAGTATCTACCACCGGCATTTGCACTACTGTCTTTATGACCACCGATTCCATGTATGCTCCTTTCACTGTCAACAGCGGCTTGGCCCCTAGCACTACAATTTTTATAGTCTCAACCACTGGTGGCTTTTTCACTGGTAACTCGGCCGTCACTTTCTCTTTCTCAACCTCTTTCTCCACTTTACTGTTAGCCTTTATCATCATTACCGATTGGGACGGCTTCTTGCTGCTCTCTTCTTGCTCTAACTCTATCATGTGTGTCTCATGATGAGTTGGTAGTGGATTCTGAGTAATGTTTGGAGTCTCTGGGGCCAGCACCTCGATCCTCCTATTGTCAATGAGCTCCTGTATAGCATATTTCAAGTGCCAACACTTTTCAGTATCGTGCCCCGGTGCCCCGGAGCAATATGCATATCTAACTGACTGGCCAATGTTTCTGGGTGGTGGGTTTGGAAGTTTTGGCTCAATTGGGTTTAGCATCCCCAACTCTTTCAGACGATGATAGAGACTAGTATAAGACTCCCCCAGTGGGGTGAATGTTTTCTTTGTTTGGGCTCTGTTTCTCATTTCTGGATCAGGACAAAAGCTGGGTCTATTTGGGTTCTTATAGGTTCTGGAAGGAGGGTAGGTGTTCTGTGTGTGGTAGACGTTTTGTGGAGCTTGGGCTCGCCATACATGTGGAGGCAATGGGTAATGTTGAGCTTGTGGGATGGAATAATATGGGGTAGTGGGTGGATAATATGGTGGAGGTTGGTTGTAAGGTGCTGGCGGGTATGATTGATATGGGCGAGGTGGGTGATGGTATGTATTTTGGCTACGACTCCGTGGTCTACTTTCAACAACTGAAACCTCTTCCTTCTTCTTCTTACCAATAGACCCTCCATTTCCGGTCTGTATCGCCTGATTCGTGGCCTTGATAGCAGAAAAGCTCATGATTTTGTTGGTTTTCAATCCTTCCTCTACAAAACTTCCCATTTTCACTACTTCATTGAAATTCTTACCAATAGCCGACACCAGATGGCCATAGTAAGTAGGCTCTAAGGCCTGCAAAAAACAATCCACCATTTCAGTCTCCTTCATAGGAGGATCTACTCATGCCGCTTGTTCTCTCATCAAAAGCCGTACTTCCAAAAACTTTCCCCAGGCTTCTTTTCCATCTTGGTAAACGATAGCCTATCTGGAATTATCTCCAAGTTTTACTGAAAGTGGTTAGCAAATGACTGAGCTAGATCGTCCCATATGAACCATCTAGTGTGATCCTGACGTGTATACCACTCCAGCGCGGAACCGCTCAGACTCTGACTAAAGTATGCCATCAAAAGTTCATCTTTTAACCCTTGAGATGGGCTACAGAATCCCCGTGTCTATCATACATGTCGAATTTTGGTAGCTTGAGTCCAACTGGGAGCTTCACTTCTGGGAACAGACACAAATCTTTGTATGCTACGCTCACTTGGCCTCCTAGCCCTTGTATGTTATGGAAAGATTGTTCTAAACTCCTCATCTTCCGTGCCATTTCCTCTTGTTCCAAGTTCTTGACGGGCTTTTCTTCTGTCGCCTCCATCAGTGGGGTGTAGGAATGATGCTGCCTGAATGTCAGCTCTGGCGGATAGTAATGGGTGTCTTGCACATGGAACACTGGTTCACTTGACGACTTATGCAGAGCAACAAGTGGTGGTGCCACGTACACAGAGGCGACTTGCGGTGGTTGAGGTGGAATCTGTTTGGACAGTGGTGGTGGTGCTTGTGAAGTGGTGGCATAGTAATGATGGTAATTCGGGTACGTGGAGGATGAGTTCATGGTAGGTGGCTCGGGATTAGGATTGGCTGAAGGGATATATGCTGGGTTGGCTGGATATACGGGTAAGGGTTGACCCATGGACGAAGCTTGGTACATTTCTGACATTTGCTGCTTGAGCTTATACATCTCCTCCTTCATCCCCGCAACATCCACAACCTCCTCTTCTTATACTGGGTCCATGATAGTTGGCTCAATTTTTTGAGACACAGCCTTAGTCAAAGTTTTTGATCATGTGTTGTAATGATGATTTGCCAGAGTACCAGTTGCCAGCTGAAATCTGATTCTCATAAACAACAACACTTGTTAATAGTTAGTATATAAAAGGATAAGATGCAGTGATTAAGAATCACCACTTTTGCCTTTGATCGTTATGCATCATCCCGACACTTATTCCATTTTGAATCAACATTCCTTTATTCATTCAACTCTTTTCTTTCTTTCTTTTCCTTCTCTTTTTTTTCTTTTTCTTTTTCTCTTTTTATTCTCTTCTTTTTTGTTCATTCTTTTTATTTTCTCTTTTTTTTTTCATTTCTTTTTTTTTTCACATTGATTTTCGTTCCTACGTATTTGCCTATCCCTCAGACAATTGATATAAAGCAGAAAAAAAGATTAGCAACAACTTCTTTGAACTTTCATTGATACTCAAAAACATTGATATACAAAGTGATGTTGTGCTACTAATGCAATAAGAAGTACGAATACAAAATGCATGCCCTATGAGTACATTAATGCTCCTAATGCCCGCGAGATGTCGTTCGATCTTGCCGCGGCCCTATATGCTAATCTACTTTGGAGCCTATCTAGGTCGGACATGACTTGCTTCATAAAGAACTTCACGGCTGATGCAAATGTTGCCTGGGACATATCTTCACACAATTGGCATTTTCTGGTGATGTATTGAGCAATATGGACAGTTCTTTCTCGAATGACCCCTTTTTCTTGAAGTAACCTGCTGATCTGTTTGGCGCGAGCGTCTAAGGTTTGTTGGTTCTCTTTCTGTAGCTATGGTAACTCGAACTCTAATCGAGCCATAGTCGTGTAACAATGCTCTCTTTATTCTTCGAACTCTTTCATTATTTTGTTACTTTTGACTGTGGCTGTGATGACTTTCTTTCTCAATCGAGCTACCTCAACTTCATTTTTATCTTGTAGTTGTTTAACCATTCTAACTCTTTCCTCGGCATCCCTGGCCAGTTGCTTCCGAACCCTGACTAACTCCTTTTCTGCTTTGTCAAGATCGAAGCTGTAGTCATTCACTTTGCGCCGAAGATTCTCAATTAGTTTCTCGTCTCGGGCTAAGCAAACCGGGGTCACGGATGCAATTTTCGTTTTTGCAACTTAAACTTTTAGGATTTCATTCTCCTTTTTCAGCTGCTTCTTTTCTCCTTCGTCAGATGCTGCCTGTAAACTGCTCTCGGATTGGAGATCTCGCAACTATTTTTCTAGCAAGCTGATCTTGGCCTTATACTCATTTTCTTTGGCCACCCAATTTCCGTATTCCTTTGACTGCTCGGCCAAATCTTGAACGTGAGGTCTTTTCAACGGTCTATCATGCTCAATACCCCATCGATACCATGCGGCGTACCCTGGCAATACTTCTCCCCGAGCTCTGTTTTCCACACAAGTTTCTGCCTTCAAATTTTGACACTTATTCCAAATCTATCGGACCTTTGCTTTCGGGAATTGCCCATCCAGACTAATCTCTATTGCTTGCAAACTGAGGTCCCCATCCTTCGGTATAACTTGATATCTGCCAAGCTATCGTAAGACCCTATACGGTGCATAAGGATGGATACTTTTTAAGCCCATGATCAAGAAGTGTGACCCTTCCGTCGGCATGTAAATCACCTCATCGAGGGGCAACCATCCATACGCCCAATCGATTTGGCTATCGGTCAATGATCGTAGATATGAAATCCAACCTTTAACTCCCTCTGGCAGCTTAACCTCTTTTGTTCTCGTATAGAATTCTTCGAGGCACGTTCTTTCATACGGCCCATAGCTTGAGAACGAAGGATGATGGCATAGATGTTCTATCAACCAGATTTGCAGAATCAAGTTACATCCCTCAAAGAAGTTGTACCCTCCTTTACATGTTGTCAAGGCACGGTAGATATCGGCTATGATCATTGGGGCCAAAGTGCAATTATCTTGCACAATCAAAGTGCTAGCCACCCCAGTGACTCTCGTATCAATGTGCCCGTCCTTTCTTGGAAATATGATTATCCCGAGAAACGCCACCAGAAAGGCGAATCGTCGATGTTCCTCCCATTTGGCTCGGTTGGACTTAGTACAAAGTTTGTTTGTAGGGTCATTGAAACCCTCAACATGCCCATATCTACTGTAGATGAAGTTTAAGGAGCAAAACCCATTAACCAAATCCTCGTTGTGGACGTTCCGAGCAATCTTTATAGAGTCTAGGAAGCGGTGTACCGTTATCGCTCTTGGAGCCATCGGGTATTTCTCTTTTAAGGGGACCTCATTTTTCCCTATATAGTAAGCGACTTCCTCAAGAGTGGGAGTGAGTTCAAAGTCCGACAAATGTAGAACGTTGTGCGTAGGATCTCAGCATGTAACAAGTGCTCGGATTATATCTCCTCGGGGAATTATGTCCATCAATCCCGTAAGGTCCTTCAGATAACATTTGACCTAATTATGTCCTTCCTGTCCCATGTCGTTCCACCATAATCTTAGCTCCAAAGGGATTCTATTCATTAAAGTGAAGGGTTCATTCTATATCGTGCTCATCCTGCACATTTATTAAAGGCTATTTTATTTACGAAAAGGAAAATATTGTTTTTTTCAAAGAAAATTTTCATTTTATAACCTTCTCAGGTTTTATTTTGAAAAAGGAAAAGACATGACTTTCGAAGTGGCCATTTTTGCCAAAACAGCCTTCCGGCGTCCTTTTGGGAACATTCGGCTATTTCCAAAAATAGCGATCACCTCGATTATTTGAAACTAAAATATTTTTGGTCATTTTCTAAAAGGGGTGGTTGGACCCGTTCAAGGGTTGCCTACGTATCTCACCTAATGGCGAGAATCAAACCTGTGTAGTTCGGTTAGATTAATTGACCAATTATTTTAACAACAAAGTTATTTCCTATTTTTAAAAAAACTCTTTTATTAATATCTCTCTCTCTCTCTTTTTTCATTTCCAAATATTCTCTTTCTATTTTCTCAGGAATTTGCCAGTCCGCATAATGATCCAAGACGATTAAAATGCAACATATAATATGCTCGGTCTTTGATATTCCGGGTCACCTGTCCTAGACAGACCCAACCCCTGTGTTGAGTCCCCTATGTCAGTTATGATGCAAATAATCATCCTAGACCTGTGTTCAATATCTTATAGTTTCATAGAGTGCTAGACCGTGCACCCGAGTGGACAACTCGGATCGAGGAGGGGGCTACGTACCGGTGACCCGCGGGGTCAATTGGCTTTGTAACTTATCCGGCCTCTATTTCTTATTTTGGGTATGACTTAACAGAAAGGGGAGTCTCAACCAGTAAGCACATCCCCGGAGGTGAAGAAGAGAAGGGTTTTCGGCACAATTTATATATACAATCCATATAATATCAAAGCGGTAAAACACGTAGCATGTTGTTCAAAGCATTTAACAAAGTCAAATAATATCGAGGACGATAATTCTAATGAGCTCGAATTCTTAAACCCTGAAACCAAAGTTCTGGGTTGCTTATCCCAAGCAGAATCGCCAGAGCTGTCACACCTCCCTTTTTACTACCCCTTTTGAAGTTCCCGATTAAGAGAATAGGGTATACCTCAATGTTCAAATACCCGGGAAGGATATAATAACAAAGAGGAAGGAGTTTTTCCAAATAAAGGACAATCGGTCCACGATTTTGTTTAATTTTTCAGAGTCGCCACTTGGGAAGATAATGGTGTCCCAAGTAACCGGTTAATCCCGAATCCGAGGAAATTGAGTATGTATTACAGTCCGCGAAACTAGAAACCTGGATAAGGAATTCTGTTAACCCGGGAGAAGGTGTTAGGCACTCCCGAATTCCGTGGTTTTAGCACGGTCGCTCAACTGTCGTTATCGATTTTATGTGACTTATTATATGCCTTTTAACAATGTATACACGTTTCAAGATTTAATATTTTTATGAATTGCGATGTTTCGAAAACGTATTTCGAGTCACACCGCAACCAGTACGCCTGTGACCTTTAATACATTTCGGCTTCGCCGGGATTTGTGATTTGAGTCGCACCAAGTGCGCACTCGTATTAAGGAAGGTATATTAATTAAATCGTGCCTAAAAATCGTCTAACGGCTTTTAATCTATGGGAAAGGTTGCGAAATTTGCCATCAACCTTCCCGAATTTATTATATATCATTAATTATTTATATGGGGCCCCGCTATTTTATTTCCATGCGAGGCTCATCGACTCGATTTTATAGTCCAAACTTAACGTGTAACTATATTTTATACTACTGTTTTTCCTTAGTCAATTTAATTACATTATTGTTCCAGAAGCAAGTCCAGGCCTCATCATTTTACTACTACTGGGCCAGGACTCTTGGGCTTGCCTTCAGCAGACTAGCCCATGTATCAGGGTTTTAGAAACCCAGATTAGGCTGAAGCCTTTATTCAGAGGCCCAATTAATATTCGAATCAGATCGAGGCCTGTGTTATTCATTAGGCCCAGACCAAACGAAACAACGAAGAAAAAACAGAGCTGAAAACTCATAAATATATATAACACTTGAAATCAAAGAGAACAAATTTAAATTGTTTATTTATGAAGAGAAACAACTGTACAGAACTAATAGTATCAACTCCAAATCAAAACTATCTAATATGCATAAGATCTAATTAACAAACTGCTTTCTGTTTTGTTTTCCAATAGCCAATTTAACTACTGATCCAAGTTATTGACCAGCTAAACAGCAGAATATTATTTAACAATGTAAGACGGGATTAATACTAAATGATTCACTGACTTATCACACATTGCAAATACTAGTTATATTTTATCACTAAGTTTATTATGAGACTGTTCGTTTGATACTATGATGATCATACTTAACTAAGCTACTGCTTTGTTTTTGTTATGATAGCTGCTATTAAACTTGTTTAAATCTAATTGACATGTATCAAATTAAACTATCTACTATGGGTTGATTGAAATCATTGTTACAAATCTAGTGTTATAGGCCTTATTTCGATATTAATTGGACTGATTTTACTATTAGCCTATTTTAACGACCACTACCACTACATTATCTCTACTTGCTACACTTATTACATTGTTTCATTCGTTCGTGCTTCTCACGAACTACATATATACAATATCTCCTAATGAATTAAAAATTCAACTATCTAACTAGATGTAAAAAACAGAAACATAAATGACAAAGAGATTTTAAGCTTGAGCCAAGATCTTCATTCCATTAAATGATTTCGAATTACATGGCTCGAACAGAGATATGTACCTGATTCAGCAAAAGAAATCCAATGAGTTCTAAGGGAAGGAGCGGATACAACAGTTAAAATCACCACAAGCAATGCAACAGTAGATAGAGTGAATCCCAGCAAACAATTGAATCTCAACGCAGCAACCAAGCAAATATCCAACGAAAATAAGCAATAAAGACCCAATAGAAATAGGAAACCCACCCAGCTCTAAGTATAAACTTCAATTAGAAAACCCAGGCAGCTTTAACTACGATGATATGTATGAATTTTTCTGAAAATTTTGATCTCCCCAAAATCCATCACTTAAACAGGCTCGAAATGGGGTATTTATAAGTGAGGTATGGTGAAAATTTTTGGGGGAAAAGCTGGAAAATAATTCTAGTTCCCTCCCCTCATTTTTACCAATTCTAGTGAACACAAGCCAATTGAGACCTTGCAAGTCTAGCCTATTAGACTTAAGTCAATTTATTATACGCTTAGCCTGTTTAGCACTTAGCCAGTGTTTTCAAAATTATCAGAGTTGGTCAGTTACAGGACTTACTACTCTTTGTTACTTATTTCACTTGTGACCTCCTTTGTATTGTTTTCAATTATAACCTCTTTTTGTAGATTTCAAGTTTAACCATTTTTTAATCTATTTAATCATGTTTTCAGATTTGACCTCTTTTCAGATTACTACCCTATTGCAGCTATAACCAATTTCACCTAAACATACTAGGTATTAACAGTAATCAACTAACACATAATTGTTGCAAACATATCCCTTTTCACATTGAATTGCATACATAGTCATGAAATTAGAGTTACTTGTCATTTAACCAAAACTCAGAGAAGAGATTGAATATTGTTGAATTTCAATCAAAAGACTTATAATTTCAGATTCCAAAACACAATATATCAATTGAACATAAAGCAAGCATAGTCAGAGCTTTTCTTATGTCAAAAGACCACTGAAAACCCTAATCATGCTCACATGTACTTGACTAAGCATAGACGGGTAGAATTTATCAAAGAAGACATGGATTAAACAGAGAGACATGATAAAATAGAGATTTTTCTAAAAGATAAAGACTGATCTGAACATGTAGTGATTCATGCTACTAAAGAAGAGAATCTAAACTGAAGACATGCTAACAAATATGAAGATGAAGAGGAAGCAAACAAAGAAAACATGACTTAACGGAGAAACCTGAATAAACATGGATTTTTCAGAGAAAATAAGACTAATCTATCATGCATTGGCTTAAGCGGCTAATAGAAGAAAAATCTAAATAGAAATCATACTAGAAACATGAGAATGATAAAGAAACAAGCAAAGAAAATAGAAAATCATAGAAAGCATAATCGAGGGGAGAAAGGGACTTAGCTTTCAGGATTTGTCTCCTGAGCTTCCCTTTTCTTGTTATTTCTTTTCTTTTCTTCTTTTCTTTTTTTTCAGTTTTCTTTTCCTTATTTTTTCTGGTTTTCTTCTTTTCAGATCCAAGACTTCAGATTTGAAGTCTTTTTTATTTGGAGATGGGTGTTAGAGGTGAAAAGGTGAGATCTTTTGGTGGGGGTTTGTTTGAGTCGGCCGGAGTTTGGGTTCCAGCGACTTACTTTCAAAGATTCGAGGAGATTAGGGAAGATTCGAATGAGAAGGGTTACATGGGGTGAAAGATCAGGAGGAGGCAGTTTAGGGGCGTTATTTTGGAAGCTGTTCTCATAAGTTTTTGTCACCAGAGAAGAACTCTAATGACCGGAATTCCAAGAAGCTAAGTTTTTCGGGGGTTTCTTAGGGTTTTCATGGTGGTTCGTTGTGGAGGAGTAGAAGAAAGAGGTTTGGGAGGTGAGAGGCGGCCGGAGACGGCCATGGAAATGGGCAGTCTCCATTGCCGGTGAAGTTTCGAGAAGGAAGAAGAGAGGGAGAAGAAGAAGAGAAAGAGGCGGCTAGGGTTGAGTGTTTTTGAAAATGGCCGGCCGTCTCTAGAGATGGGGTTTAAATACCCGTTACCTTAACTGGTCCCTGGCCGTTAGATCAATCGAGATCAATGGCCAGGATGTTTTCCTTCAAACGGTGCCGTCTCATTTAAATGGGAAACGAATTGCCATACGTTGGATTTCAATGCGTGAACGACTCAGATTCGATCCCATATTTTATTATTTGATTAATTCCGCAGAAATCCTTAACTGTTGGATTTAAATGAACGAACGGCTGAGATTGCTTCTTACATATAGATGGACCGGATCTCTTAATTGGTTTGGGCCAATGTATTGGGTTTACATATATATGGCCCAATCTTGTATTTTTTGTGTATTTCTTGGTATTTTAATTATTTTTTTGTGGTATTTTCTTTTTTATTTCATTTTTCTTTTTTATATTATTTTTAATTATTCAATTTCCTACTTCCTCTAATTTTCTGGTATTTTTTGACATTTTTCTACTATTTTTCTTAATTTCCATTATCAATGCCTCTTTTTTTTGTTAATTTTCTTTTTAACTACTTAAATTAAAATACTTGTGTTTAACCTATTTTTTTTTTCTAATTTTAATTTCTAATTGTTCAATCACACAAATGCATCTTATTTAGATCAAAACATATAATTGCACCCAAGAATATTATTTATTTTAATTTTGGAATTTATTGCTTAGGGCAAAAATCACGTGCTCACACCAGGGAGATCAGCTGGAAATACATCAGAGAAATCATGTACCACTGGAACGGAATCAATCGAAGGAGTGTCAATACTGACATCCCGCACATAAGCTAGATAAGCAGCACACCCCTTCTCAACCATACGCTGAGCTTTGAGAAAGGAAATAACACGGCTGGGGGTGTGATCTAGAGTACCACTCCACTCAATACGTTGAATGCCTGGCATAGCCAGCATCACGATCTTAGCGTGACAATCAAGAATAGCATAATGGGGCGACAACCCGTCCATGCCCAGAATAATATCAAAATTTACCATCCTGAGCAACAATAGATCCGCTCTGGTCTCAAAACCCCAAATAGTAATCAAACACGACCGATACACACGGTCCACAACCAAAGAATCTCCCACCGGAGTAGAAACATAAATGGGAGCACTCAAAGAATCCCGAGGCATACCCAGATGTGAAGCAAAATAAGATGACACATATGAAAAAGTGGAACCAGGATCGAATAGAACCGATGCCTCTCTGTGACTAACCAAAATAGTACCTGTGATAACAAAATCAGATGCAACAACTGTAGCGCGATCGGGAATAGCATAAAATCTGGCTTGACCCCTCTCTCGAGGGCGGCCTCTGGCACCCTGATCCCCGCCCCTGGCTGGATGGGCTGGTGGATTGGCAGCTGGGGTTGGAATGATGGCCTGCTAGCCCTGTGAACCATGCTGAGGCTGTGAAGTCTGTGGAGGTGCTCCTCTCCTACGCCTGGGGCACTCCCTAACCAGATGGAGAGTATCCCCGCACTCAAAATAGGCTCTGGGAGGACGCGGTGGCTGTGACAGACTAGCCTCGCCCCCACTAGTCTGACCCCTAGAGGTACCCCGCGCAGGAGGCGTACTGGAAACTGGGGGAGCATAATAAGGCTCCTGAAGTGCTGGAAGAGCTGGAGTACTACCGGCTGCTGGCAATGCTGAATGAACTGGACGACCGGAATAACCCCAGCCAAAACGACAGGCTGCTGAAGTGCAGGCACCAGAGAAATGGCCCGACTCACGAGACCTCTTGGCCTCCCTCTCTCCCCTCTCTCTAGGGAGCATAATATCAATCCTCCTGACAATGCTCACCGCCTGCTGATATGGTATATCTATCTCCAATTCCCTAGCCATGCTAGACCGGATCATCGGAATAAGGCCCTCAATAAATCTCCGCACTCTCTCCCAGACCGTGGCTACCAAGGGCGGTGCATGCCTAGCTAGACGGGTGAAACTGATAGCATACTCCGATATTGTCATGGAGCTTTGACGCAACCGCTCAAACTCCAATCGCCAAGAATCCCTAAGGCTCTTGGGAACAAACTCCCTCAAAAACATATCAGAAAACTGCGTCCAGGTCAATGAAGCAGACTTATCTGGACTATCCAACTCATATGTGCGCCACCAATCATAAGCGGCCCCACGAAGCTGAAAAGCAGTGCAGGAAACCCCGTTGGTTTCCACTATCCCCGTGGTACGAATGATACGATGACACTCCTCAAGAAAACCCAATGCATCATCTGTAGCCAAGCCACTGAACACTGGAGGATCATATCTCTTGAACCTCTCTAATCTACGCTGCTCGTCCTCGGAGGCAGCTGGCCCACATCCGGGCTGTACTGGGTAGCAAGAGGCATAACAATAATCTTTGGAACCTGCTCCACGGGCACTCGCTGCTCAGGTGTAGTGGCTGCGGGAGTCTAGGCCCCTCCCCCGGCCTGAGATGTAGCTGCAGTGAGAGGAAGTAACCCTGCCTGAGCTAAAGTAGTATACATGCTCATGAACTAGGCCAGGGTTTCCTGTAGTGCTGGAGAAGTAGCAGCTGTAGTCAGCGTAATAGGTGCCTACGCTCCAACCTGATCCACCAGTGGTACCTCAGCGGCAGCACGCGCGGGTGCTGTGGCTGCACCTCGGGCGCGTCCTCGTCCTCTACCACGGCGCCGACCTCTAGAAACGGCAGCAGGGGGCGCGTGTGCCTGATCCTCGCGAGTAGCACGTGTCCTCACCATCTGTGAGAGAATAGAAAGCGGAAGTCTAGATTTAGTGCCAAAAATGTCGCACGCCAAGGAATCCAAAAGAAATGAAAAGTAATAAGTGCCGCTTGGCACATACACTTCGCCAAAACACACTAAATAGCATACTACCAGGACCCAGAATCCCACGGGCAACACAGACTATAAAAAGAGTACAATTGTGGCTCTATATATCAAGAAAGTCTAAACAACGAGAATAAGGGAAAGCAACTGCTATCACTAATGAGAACAGAAGGAGACCCTCCGGATCCGCGGACGTAGCAGATCATACCTCAAGTCTCCTGAAGTGCTGCTAAATCACCTGAGATGAGCCTGACCTGTTGTACCTGGATCTGCACAACAAAAGTGTGCAGAAGAGTAGTACGAGTACACCACGGCGGTACTCAGTAAGTGCCAAGCCTAACCTCGATAGAGTAGTGACGAGGAAGGTTAGGGCCCTATCGAGAGATAATAACATAATGATATTAACAATAATAAGCAGTTTAAATAAGATTGAGTCTGAAATATCAATAATAAAGTAATTTCTGCAACCGTCTACGATTAAGCTGACAATAAGTAACCAACACAACATAAACTCAAATCAACAAGTCCAGGACCTATGGGAATTGAACCCACGGTTCCTCTCTATATCCAACAACTCGGGATCTCCATAAATTTAACCCGCAGTCCCTACTTCAGTATCTCTGGGTCTCCGGGAATCGAACCTGCAGCCCTAAGATCTCCGAGAATCGAACCCGCAATCCGTACCTCAATATCTCAGGATCTCCGGGAATCGAACCCGCAGTCCGTATCTCAATATCTCAATAACTTAGGGTCTCCAGGAATCGAACCCGCAGCCCTTGGATCTCCGGGAATCAAACCTGCAGTCCACAAACACTACAACTCTGGGTCTCCGGGAATCGAACCCGCAGCCCCGGGATCTCCGAGAATTGAACCCGCAGTCCACCAACACAAGCAATAAAAAGGAAAGCACAGAGAAATATGATATGCGTAACTACAATTTCACCAAAACCAGTATCAGCAAATATCAAGAAGTTCAAGTAAGACAATTAGGCACTTAGACAGATAAATCCTATCTAACCATGATTTTCTAATGAATATCAGGTAGATGTCACGATCTAATAAGCTAAGAGCAGAAATATCACAAATTGAACAATTCAAGTAAGGTGGGTTCCAACAATCTGCGCATTTACACGCCCGTCACCTCTTGTACAAGGCATTTAAATTAACACATAATATCCTAGGGGAGAAGGTTCCCCGACACGAGGTTAGACAATCCACTTACCTCGACTCCAGTACGAAACCGCTAAGAGACAACTCTCTTGCCACGAGTATCGACCTCCACAGGTGTAGTATCAGATCAAAATCAATAGAAATACATCAAAATAGGCCAATTGGGCATTACCCAATCGAAACAATTCGAAATACACCAAAAACCACAAGTTGCCAAAACCCGACTTTCGGTACGCTTCTTGAAAAATTACGAAAGTTACATATTCGAGTTCCTTATCTCAACACGAGTCTATGCATATAAAATTTACCAAAATTGGACTCCGTTTGCCCATTCAAATCAATGATTTTCGACAATCCAGGCTTGGAGCAAAATCCTCTATTAATCCACCTCCAATCCTCTATTTTCAGAGGTCAAATCCGTGTTTTAACAATATATTAACATAAAATTAGTCTAGGAGTGATTACCTGATGTTTCCCCTTGATTTCCTCCTCAAAATCGCTAAAACCCTCTCCTAGTTCGGAGCCTCCAATGTGTTTAAGTGTTCTGAAATTTCGAGTTACTGATACCCTTCAGGGGTTTTCGCTTCTGCGACCCCACTGCCGCTTCAGCGGTTCCGCTTCTGCGGAAAAATGGTCGCTTCGGTGACCCTTTTCTTACACTCGAGTTCCGCTTCTGTGGATGCCCAGTCGCTTCTGCGACACCGCTTAAGCGGAAATTGTCCGCTTCTGCGGAAACCTCCAAGGTGGCACTTTCCGCTTCTGTGATAGACTTCTCGCTTCTGCGAAAGCGCTTTTGCGAACCTCGTTTGCTTCTGCGGAAATCCACTGACCAGCCCTAAAGTGCTTCTGCGCTCATTTGTCCGCTTCAGTGGTCACGCTTCTGCAGGCCTTTTTCCGCAGGAG
Source organism: Nicotiana noctiflora (assembly GCA_032618575.1). Classification (NCBI taxonomy): domain Eukaryota; kingdom Viridiplantae; phylum Streptophyta; class Magnoliopsida; order Solanales; family Solanaceae; genus Nicotiana; species Nicotiana noctiflora. The sequence goes on along the minus strand of JASVEL010014196.1, from coordinate 12,566 downwards.
CAGAAATACCAAAAGGCAGAGACCAGGCCTGATGCAAACTTCCAAATTTTTCCGTTTTGCCTTTCGTAATTAACCCGAGGCCCCCGGGACCTCAACCAAAAATACAAATCCACTCTAAATCATTATACAAAATTGTTCCAACCATAAAAGCATATCATTAAACACAAAAATCATCCAATTATGGCGGATTTAAGCACAAGTTTCAACCAAAACTTCCGATACCTACATGCTATCAAAAACCCGACCAAACGACGTCTGAATCACTTGAAAATTTGCAGACATATCCAAAATCACCTAACGAAGCTACTGCAACTATCAGAATCCCATTCTGATGCCCGGATCAAAATCTCGCCTATCGATCGGATTTCCAAAATTTTCAAACTTCGGCATTCCAATCCTAATTGAGCTACAGACCTTCAAAATACATTCCGAATGCGCCCCCAACCCCGAAATCACCTAACGAAGCTAATGGAACCGTTGGATCTCCGTTCCGAGGTCGTCTTAACACTGTTCCGAATAGGGGCCATTTTTCAACTATAAAGCTCTCATTTAGCGACTAAGTGTCCCAAACGCTTCAAATTCCAGAACCGAACCTCCCGACAACTACAATAGCAGAAATGAACTTAGGGGAATTGTTAAATTGTCGATCGGGCATAAATTTAAAAAATGACCGGCCGGGTCGTTACAAAAGCTATGGCTCAATTATAAAAAATCATAACAAGAATTTATCCTACAAAAGGTTCTATCAAAACTCTAGATAACAAATTAGCTATTCATAATAGTATGTAAAACTACAATAAAGTCATGACCAACAATCAAAAATAGGAAGAGGAAAGAATAACTTGTAGAAGAATTCTCCGCCTTGCTCCCAATGTGTTCTTGCCTCCTTAGGTCTAATTTATGTCCAAAATATATCCCCTACGCTCCCAAATAGGTTTAGGACGCCTTTTATACAAGTTGGAATAGTGTAGGGCCAAAATAAACTTGTCCCAGACGAAATAGGACACTTTTTGATGCTTGGAGCAGCGCGACTGCGGCCAAAATACGGTAGAACCACGGCCAAACATGGTCTCTGATTCTCTGCCGCGGTTCTGCCGCGAGTGCAGTGAAACCGCGGTATTTCACTCTATTCCATTTTGAATTTGGAAAAACGCAAAAGATGAAAGTTTTATCCCTTTGAGTAGCTTTCCAACCTTATATTATGGAGCCAAAACGGTGTTTGGAGCAAAGAGTTATGTCCAATTTACTAGACAGTGCGCAATATGCCTCATCGAGTCTTTGTTTGTTCTCAACTATCAAATTTGACCTCCGAACACGATCCTGGCATAATTCCTTGAGCTTTTACTCAAACTTTAAAGTATTAAATCACTTAAATGCATTCCATAACATCTATATAGCTCGGAATCACACCTACAAGGCATAAAACACATAATTAGTGCAAAACACTAGAGATTAAAGCTCAAACTCAATTAAAATACAGTAAACTCGAGTGTAATAAGCGACTAAAATACGCAATTATAGCCTATCATCAACACCCCACACTTAAACTATTGCGCGTCCTCGAGCAATCAAACCACATTTATTTTATAGACATGATATTTTTAAACAATTCTCCTAACGCAACACACCAAGAGTACTAAAAATAGACTATGCACAAAAGCGTAACATCTTCACCTCAAGATTTGACTCACAAGTGCCACACATTATTCCCAACTCACCTACTTACTCTAACCTAGAGGTCACTGACATTCCCTTTATTTTATGAATCAAGTGCCCTCACAACACAAAAGAGAGTAGTTCCACACAATAAAATTTAAGAACACTTAGGAACTCAAGATAGAAAGAATTAACTCACTCTCAGAAATAACATTCATATGCTACAAAAGATGCACCATAAGCTTGCCCGTAGTGTACTACTCCACTTATCAAGCTCATTCAATCTTGGATCAATTAGGACTTTATTTGGTTGTAATGTAGGCTACGGGATGGGTAGGATACATTTAGATATAAGAGTGACTACACCTCCCTAAGCACTTTAATACATATACTTTAACATTCAAACCCCATACTTATGTCAAACAAAAATTCGACCTTCATATCAATGTAAATTACCCTATTCTTCTTTAAGCACACTTACGTCAAGAGCCACCACTTATCAAAGAATTTTTTTTTCTTCACAACAATCCAACAATATTTTTTTTTCCATTCAAGTGGTTCTTTTTTTTTTTTAAAACACTGCACCTTTCTCCTTATTCAATTAATTTCACTCAAAAGCCAAATCAAGCACCCCACACTTTAACTTTTACAAAGTTCATAACATTCAAGTGCTCATGAGAGGTTAAAAGGTTCAAATAGATGCTTAATTCAAATAAATGGGTAAGGCTTGTAATATGGGCGCCAAAGAAACATGATTACAGGCTCAAAGGGGTTAACTACGATACATAATAATTAGGTGGGTAAAATATGTATATATGGCTCAACAAGAAATGCCTATATCACTTCCAAGACTGAACAAAACGACTATTTCGCTTTCCAAACACACTGGGTAAGTTCTAGGTATCAAATGTAATACACTGAATAATGCAAAACTTTTCAGACACATGGCACATAACTCACTCAGAATTGGATTTATAGACACTCTAGTCAAAGCAGTTAAGTAAAGTTAAGATAATACAATTATAGGTACTTCTACAAGAGTCAAAAACTTAGCCTAAGCGTCACAACCAAAGTACTCACTATTCTCAAGGAATAACAAAGTCAATAGATATCGCTTCAATTCATAACACAACACAACGGCTCCTACTTCCCAAAAAACAAACTAACTAACTACACCCGGTTCAAATAAAACCCTTGGAAAAGAACCATGGTTTAAAGAAAAACCAAGGGGTAATTGCTACACTACCTAACAAAACTGAAAATCTTTTTGGTATTTTCATTTGACTTACTTCCCTCAAGAAAACTATCTAGACGATCCGTCATCAGGAAAAGTCCATTTTAAAAACAAAAACAAAAAACAAACACAGCTAAAGTAGCATAAAAAGTCACCCAGACAATCTCCTCACCCCACACTTAAAGTTGTGCATTGTCCCCAATGCACATTCATACATATAAGAGGGTAAAAGAAACTCCCTTATAGGCCAAAGGCCGAAGCACTAGCAGTTCATGGGGTACTCAGACTTCTTCCAACTTGGTCCTTCGTGTGGGTACCTCACACTTAGTTCCAACCATTGCATTTGTTGGTGCATCCTTCCAACACATTTTTTTTCCATGTTCCTAGAAAAAAAATTGACACTACAAAAATAATATAATGAAAAATAAAAGAAAGCAATAAAGCTGGGTTGCCTCCCAACAAGTGCTTGATTTAACGTTGCGGCCATACGTGAATCGCTTTCTATCTCCACTTTGAATGTATGAATAGGACCCCAAGTGTTGATTCTTGTCTATGATCATGCTCCTGGGGTGGTGGAACGAATCTAGCAGGCCCAATAAAATAATGTAGTATTCTGCACTTCTTGGCCTTTAGATGAGGTATGTAATCCCGGCTTTCTGGCAAGAAGAATTCCAGAATGTAAGCACTTTGTTCCTCATTCCTTGACTCCTCAAATGTCTCGAACGACTTTATTTCCATATCTTCATCTAAACACAATGTGGAAAATGCTTGGATTGAGGACCAACGCGCTCAACCACATGAACATTGGACTGTCTACATTCTCAACACTAATGACAATAGATTCAACTAAATATGTATCCTCAATATCATTGTTTGATTCTAGTATCTCTTCTATAACATCGAAATCCTCAAAATCTAGTGCGATTGATTGTTGGTGTTCTACTCTAGCATCCTCCTCTAGCTGATCAATTTCTGTATCAATTCACGTTCTTCTTGGATACTATTCACAAATATTGGCTTGTTGAGCATTCAAAACTTTAACCAGTTGACTCATGTGAATTATTTTCAAGTTGTGAATAGTTTCCTCCTGCCTTTCTATCCGCAATAGTAATTTACTCTATTGTTCCAAAATGCACTTTAACATATCTTCGAGCTTCTTTATGTCAGCTTCCCTAGGTTCTTTGTTCCTATTAACTTCACCAGAAAAGAAGAACCATCAAAGTAAGGAGTAGGGGGAAGGTAAGAAATAGAAGAACAACTGTGAAAGTGACCATCTTGACCACCAAATATATCACACATATTCCACGCATAATATTGAGTTGGTGCACAAAATTCGCTCTCAGGAATATTTTGATAAATTTGCCCTGGGTGATTTCCTTCACATATGCATAAGGAGGATCAAAAGAAGAATTACCAACAACAAAATTCTATCCGTGACGTCATGTTTCTCAAATAAACAAATAAAACTATAATAAAAAATCAAATAACAAATAAAAGTTCAAACTTGAAACCTAGCATTATGTACACCTACAACTACACCGTTAGTTCCCCGGCAACGACGCCAAAATTTGGTCATGCTCAACTATGCCTTAAAAAGGACAATGTGGTCGCTGCAAATATAATCCGATTTACAAGTCTGGAGTCGAATCCCACAGAGAATTAAGGTTTAGCTACATCTGTTCACTATCACCAAGAAGACAAGCTCGAACAATTCCTAACTTATAGTTGTTTAGATTCTTGTGTTTAACTAATTAACTAACAAATTAAACTACTAAATTAACAACAAAATATACTAAGGGTTAGAGACAAGATTAAGGAGGTCTAGAGTTATGATTTCCCCAATTGTCGGAATCCTTCCCGCTAGGTCTTCTATAATGTTGCCTAAGTATTCTCTACCAATCACGAGCACTCTTATTACCGTATATCACTCCCGAGTAATTATGATAATTTACTAGACGCACTCTCCCGATGTCACGACCCAAATCCGGTCGTGATGGCGCCCAACAATCAAGCTAGGCCAGCCAGACCAACAATTTAATTAACACAAAGATATCAGTCCCAAATGGACAACCCAAGAAGAATATATGAGTTTAAGAACTCCAATAATAATAGTAAAGAACAAAATACTGACACTCCCAAAGATCCGGAGTCACAAGTCTAGAGCCTCTAACAAACCCAACAGAAATAGAGAGTACGATATAGAAGTACTCAAGTCTGAATACAAAATACAAAATAACAACCGGAAATGAGAGGAGAAGCTAGGTTCTGCGAACGTAGGCAGCTACCTCAGCAACCCGATATAACACTGCAACCGCTGGAATTTCCCGTCTACTGCTCCTGAGTACCTGAGTCTGCACACAAAAGGTGCAGGGAGTAGGGGTGAGTACTAAGTACTCAGTGAGTAACAAATATATATAAGTAGCTGACAGTAAGAAATCCACAAAATACCACAATATGAAGCTACACTACAGTCCGAATCTCCTACGAAGTAGCAACAACAATACAATACAGCTACCACAGAGTAATTCAACAAATACAGATGCAATGCAATGCACATAACCGCTACGGCGTGTAGCCCGATCCAATTTAACGTCGACCACGCTCACTAGGGGTGTGTACAGACTCCGGAGGGGCTCCTACAGCCCAAGCAATACTGCTGCGGCGTGCAGCCCGATCCACACATCAACCACTGCGGCGTGCAGCCCGATCCCATGCTCAGTCCACAATAAGCAATTAAGTCACAAAAACAATTCATTTTTCCTTAATTCCAGTTCTCAATTCATAATTTATGAAAAATACTTTAACTTTATTAAATTTGTAAAAACCGGTGACTTAGCATTTCAAAAGTGTGATTTCAATTTTTCAGGACTGAGATCAGTGATTTAAGCAATTATAGCTATCACATAAATATTGTCCTCTAAGGACGCTACAAATCGGCACAAGGCCCCAAACAAGGCTTACAGCCCACAAATATAGCAAATACAATGTATTTCCAATACTAACAACATATTATTCACTTCCGGGATGGACCAAGTCTCAATCCCCAATCACAATCAATCCCGCACCTGCCACGGTGTGCGAGCCACGCCCTACTAGCGTCACAATGTGCTAAGCCGGGGTTTCGAACCCTCAAGCTACCATATACACAAACTACTCACCTCTAGCCGGTCGTAGACTCGTCCGCGATGCCTTTTCCTTTGAATTTCGTTGCCTCGTGTGTAGAATCTAGTCAAATAACAATAATTATATCAAATACGGGTCAAAGAATCATAACCCACTTCAATTTATATGAAATTCGCATAATTACACTAAGTTGGTAAAACCCGACCCCGGGCCCCACTGCTCGAAAAATTCCGAAATTAGTACCAACGCGATCCATATCTCGCCACGAGTCCGTGCATATAATATTTATCGAAATCGGAGTTCAAATGGCCTCCCAAAACTCAAAATCCTGTTTTCAATATTTGGGTGACATTTCTTCAAGATTTCAACTCAATTTCATGAAGATTGATGTTAATACTACCATAAAATGATGTTTTTGAGTCAAGAATCTTACCTCCGACGAATACCCGATGACTTCTCAGTGATTTCCTCGAGTTTTCTTCTCTCTAGGGCTCAACATTGAGTTTTGGGGGTGTAAACCCGTAAGCTCTCTGTTCTGCAATTTAATTCACTGCCAGAGACTTTTGTTCTTCGCGTTCGCGTGAGCTTCCACGCGTTCGCAAAGAACAGCTCCTCCTTACTCTTCGCGATCGCGACGCTTACCACGCGTTCGCGATGCTCAATTTCAGTTACCCTTCGCGAACGCGACGCCTCCCACGCATTCGCGATGTTCAAGCTCCCAGCCGCCCAGATTTCTTCTACGCGTTCGCGATACACCTCCCGCGAACGCGAAGCACAACACCCACGACCCTACGCGAACGCGACCCAATCAACGCGTTCGCGATGCTCAACACCCCTGGCCTACGTGAACGCGACACCCCGACCGCGAACGCGATGCATTGATCTTCCTGGCCTTCACGAACGCGGCCCATGCCACGCGAACGCGAAGGTCAAAATGACTGGGCAGAAACCTGCAGTTTTCTGCAGATTTTGCCAAGTCCCACAAGCCCGGTTGATGGTCCGAAATCATCCCGAGGCCCCCAGGACCCCAACGAAAACCAACAACGCACTCCAAAACATGATACGGACTTGTTCCAATCATAAAAACACCATACTAAACATCAAAATCTCCATTTACTCACGAATCAAGCCTAAGTTTCTTCAAAACTTTCAAAACTAACATTCAATCCAAGACCCGATCAAACGATGTCCGAATGACCTGAAAATTTGCAGAACATATCCAAAATCACATAACGAAGCTACAGAAATTGTCGGAATTCCATTCCGACCCCCGGATCAAAATATCACCTACCATCCGGATTTCGCCAAAATTCAACCTTCGCCAATTCAAGCCTAAAACTACACCGACCTCCGAATTCAATTCCGATTGTTCTCCTAAGTCATAAATGATCCCCCGGAACTAGTCGAATCATCACAATCTGGTTCCGAGCATTCTAACTCAATAGTCACCTCTTGGTTGACTTTTCATATTCAAGCTTTCTTCAAACATGCTATTTGTTTCATTTTCAATCCAAATCACTCCTAACTCACCCGATATACTCTAATACTGTTATAAAAGCATAAGATATGTAATTGCAAGGTAACGGGGTGGTAATTCCCGTAACGACGGGCCGGATCGTTACATTCTCCCCAACTTAAACAAACGCTCGTCCGCGAGCGGGTTAAGAAACATACCTGGAGCATCAAACAAGTGTGGATATCTGCTCCGCATTTCCTGCTCGGTCTCCCAAGTTTCATCCTCCACGGGACGACCTCTCCACCGCACTTTCACCGAAGCTATATCTTTGGATCTCAACTTACGAACCTGTCGACCCAAAATGGCTACCGGCTCCACATCATAGGTCAAGTTCTCATCCAGCTGTATTGTGCTGAAGTCTAATACATGTGACGGATCTCCAACATACTTCCGGAGCATAGATACATGGAACACCGGGTGAACTCCCGACAAACTGGGTGGCAAAGCAAGCATATAAGCCACCTCCCCAACTTTCCTAAGCACCTCAAAAGGTCCAATAAACCTCGGGCTCAACTTCCCTTTCTTTCCAAACCTCATAACACCCTTCATAGGCGAAACCTTCAGCAACACCTTCTCACCTACTGAATAAGACACATCTCGGACCTTCCGGTCTGCATAACTCTTCTGACGCGACTGAGCTGTGCGAAGTCTCTCCCGAATCACCTTCACCTTATCTAAGGCATCTTGGACTAACTCTGTCCCTAACAACCTAGCCTCGCCGGGCTCGAACCAACCGACCGGAGACCTACACCGTCTCCCATATAAAGCTTCATACGGTGCCATCTGAATGCTGGACTGATAGCTATTATTATAAGCAAACTCCATAAGAGGCAAATAATCAGCCCATGAACCACCGAAATCAATGACACAAGCACGCAACATATCCTCTAATATCTGAATAGTACGCTCAGACTGCCCATCCGTCTGTGGATGAAATGATGTGCTCAATTCTACCTGTGAACCCAACTCTCGCTGAAATGTCCTCCAGAACTGAGAAGTGAACTGGGTACCTCTGTCTGATATAATAGAAATAGGAACTCCATGCAATCTCACTATCTCACGGATGAATATCTCTGCCAACCGCTCTGAGGTATAGGTAGTACACACTGGGATGAAGTGAGCTGACTTGGTCAACCTATCCACCACCACCCAAACTGAATCAAACTTCCTCGCCGTCCGAGGGAGTCCACTAACAAAGTCCATAGTAATCCTTTCCCACTTCCACTCAGGAATATTAATACGCTGGAATACACCACCAGGTCTCTGATGCTCATACTTGACCTGCTGACAGTTTAAACACCGAGCCACATGGTTCAAAATATCCTTCTTCATCTTTCTCTACCAGTAATGCTGCTTCAAATCCTGATACATCTTCGCGGCTCCTGGATGGATAGAATACCGCGAGCTGTAGGCCTCCTCCAATATCAATTCACGAAGGCCATCAACATTGGGCACGCATATCCGGCCCTGCATCCGCAATACACCATCACTATCAATAGTGACATCTCTGGCATCATCATGCTGAACTCTGTCCTTAAGGACAAGTAAGTGTGGATCATCATACCGGTGCTCTCGAATACGATCATATAAAGAAGAACGAGCTACTACACAAGCCATCACCCGACTGGGCTCAGAAATATCCAGCCTTACCATCTGATTAGCTAACGCCTAAACATCAACTGCTAGGGGTCTCTCCCCAACTAGAATATACGCCAAACTGCCCATACTAATAGCTTTCCGGCTCAATGCATCAGCCACTACATTGGCTTTCCCGGGATGGTACAAGATAGTAATATCATAGTCTTTAAGCAACTCAAGCCATCTCCGCCGCCTCAAATTTAGATCTTTCTGCTTAAACAAATGCTGAAGGCTGCGGTGGTCTGTATATACATCACAAGATACACCATATAAGTAATGCCTCCAAATCTTCAAGACATGAACAATAGCAGCTAACTCCAAATCATGAACAGGGTAGTTCTTCTCGTGGGGCTTTAGCTGACGAGAAGCATACGCAATAACTCTACCCTCTTGCATCAACACACAACCGAGTCCAACTCTAGAAGCATCACAATACACCGTATATGACCCTGAAGCTGATGGTAACACAAGTACTGGAGTGGTGGTCAAAGCCTCCTTGAGCTTCTGAAAGCTCTCCTCACATTCATCAGACCACACAAATGGAGCATTCTTCTGTGTCAACTTAGTCAACGGTGAAGCAATAGATGAGAAACCCTGAACAAACCAGCGATAATAGCCTGCCAAGCCAAGAAAACTCCGAATCTCTGTAGCTGAGGAAGGTCTCGGCCAATTCTGCACTGCCTCAACCTTCTGTGGGTCAACCCGAATACCATCACTGGACACTATATGTCCCAGAAAACCCACAGTATCAAGCCAGAACTCACACTTAGTGAATTTTGCATAAAGCTTCTCTTCTCTCAACCTCTGCAATACCACCCTCAAGTGTTGTGCATGCTGCTCCTGGCTGCGTGAATACACCAGAATATCATTAATAAACACAATCACAAAAGAATCAAGGTACGACCGAAATACACTATTCATCAAGTGCATGAATGCAGTTGGGGCATTAGTCAGCCCGGAAGACATCACTAGGAACTCGTAGTGCCTATATCGCGTCCTGAACGCTGTCTTCATAATATCTGAGTCCCTGATCTTCAACTGATAATAGCCCGATCGAAGGTCAATCTTAGAAAATACACTAGCTCCCTGGAGCTGATCAAATAGGTCCTCAATACGAGGCAATGGGTACTTATTCTTTACTGTTACCTTGTTTAGCTGCATGTAATCAATGCACATTCTCATTGTGCCATCTTTCTTCTTCACGAATAACACCGGTGCACCCCAAGGTGACACACTCGGACGAATGAAACACTTATCTAATAGCTCTTGAAGCTGTTCTTTCAATTCTTTTAACTCCGCTGGTGCCATGCGATAGGGAGGAATAGAAATGGGCTGAGTGCCCGGCACCAAGTCAATACCAAAGTCAATATCTCTGTCAGGCGGCATGCCTGGTAGGTCTGCTGGGAATACATCCGGAAACTCCCTCACAATGGGGACCGAATCAAGACTGGGTGACTCAGCCTCAACACTTCTAATGAAGGCCAAATAAGATAAACAACCTTTGCAAATCATTTGTTGGGCCTTTATATAAGAAATCACCCTGTCAGACACATAGTCAGTCAAGCCACGCCACTCGATCCTCGGATTACCTGGAATAGCTAGTGTGACCGTCTTGGCATGACAGTCCAGAATCGCATGGTAAGGAGATAGCAAATCCATGCCTAGAATTACATCAAAATCTACCATGCCCAATAGTAATAGATCAACTCGGGTCTCCAGACCCCAATAGTAATAATACAGGATCGATATACCTGATCCACAATAACAGTATCCCCCACTGGGTAGACACATGTACAGGCAAAGCAAGAATACCACGGGTCATACCCAAATGATGTGCAAAATAAGTAGAGACATAAGAATAGGTGGATCCGGATCAAATAAGACAGAAGCATCCCTGTGGCAGACTGAGATAATACCTGAAATAACCGTATCTGAAGCACTAGCATCCTTCCTATCCGGAAGAGCATAGAAACGAGCCTGGCCTCCACCAGTACGATCCTCACCCCTAGGGCGACCTCTGGATACCTGGCCACCAGTCCTAGCCGACTGTGCTGGCGCCGAAGAAACAGGAGTAGAAGACGAGGGCTGATCCCTGTGCTGAGACCGCTTACGAAGCCACTGAGGACACTCTCTCCTAATATGGTCCAAATCACCGCACTCAAAACAACGGCCTAAAGATGGAAGAAGGGGCTGCTGAGGACCCCTCGCTACCGATGATCCCTGTGCTGAGGAAGCAGGAGCAGAGCTCTAAGCTGGAAGAGCACTCAGTGCAGGCTGACTCTGCTGATGGCTCTGCTGAACCTGATAACCCTGATGGTCCTGACGACCACGGTCTGATGAAACCCCACTGGACTCTGCACGTCCAGACTGATGAGACCTGAAAGAACGACCTCTGCTATGTTGAAATTGGCCCCTAGACGGAGCACCACTGTAACTGCCAATACCACGAGGCTTCTTAGCCTCTCTCTCCTCCCGCTCTCTGCGGCGATCTGTCTCAATATGACGGACAACATCAACCACCTCCTCAAAGGTAACTGCCGAAACTCTCTCCCTGGTCATCAATATGCGGATGGGATAAATAAGGCCATCAATAAATCTCCGAATCCTCTCTCTCTGTCTGTAGGAACCATCCACATGGCATGACGGGCCAACTGTGTGAATCTCATCTCGTACTAATTAACCGTCATCTCTCCCTGCTTCAACCACTCGAACTGACGTCGCAGCTCCTCTCTCCGAGACCGAGGCACGTACTTCTCCAAAAATACCATGGAGAACTGCTGCCAAGTGAGGGGCACTGCCCCAGCGGGCCTACGCCTCTCGAAATCCTCCCACCACTGAAATGCTGCACCTGTGAACCGAAAAGTGGTGAATGAAACACCGCTGGACTCTAGAATACCCGCGGTGCGAAGCATGCGCCGACATCTGTCAAGAAACCCTGGGCGTCCTCGCCCTCGGCACCACCGAATGTGGGAGGCCGTAGCCTCTCAAATCTCTCCAAACGACCCCCGCTCATCGTCGGGCATAACCGGAACTATATAAGCAGGAGCCGGTGCAACCGGCGCAACCGGCCCACCGGCTCGGTGTGCGAGCCACGGGGTCCGATTTCCTCCCCCCCGCCCGTGAAGAAGACACCGCAGCGCAGAGCCGCGACTACCCGAGCCAAGCATATGCACACCGATAAGATCCGAGCCAAGCGTCTCCCGAAGACCCGGTATGACAACGGGCACTGCCGGTGCCTCTGAACCTGAGTTGTCGGAGCGTCCGCCGCCGGAATCCGGTCCCCGAGTCCGGGCCACCGGTGCAGAACCGACCTCGAGTCCGGTCGGGCCGCGGGTCGCAGGGCACTGGCACCGGCCGCCCCTACCTCCACCACGACCACGGCCTCCCGGGTGCCAACGG
>JASVEL010014195.1:0-144311 GCA_032618575.1 Nicotiana noctiflora | reverse complement strand
TGGTCGTCCGCCACGTCCGTTAGCTCGTGTTCTCGCCATCCGCGAGAGAATAGAATATGGAAAGATTTAATTTCATGATAACACAAATCGCACGATATGAATCCAAGAAAATGACGTTTTTCCTAAAGTTTATGTAGCCCTCCGAGGATAGATACGGACGTCTACGTACCGATCCGCGAAAGCCTACTAAACCGGCTCGTGACTCGCGAGTCCTAATAACCTAGAGCTTTGATACCAACTTGTCACGACCCAAATCCGGTCGTGATGGCGCCTAACAATCAAGCTAGGCCAGCCAGACCAACAATTTAATTAACACAAAGATATCAGTCCCAAATGGACAACCCAAGAAGAATATATGAGTTTAAGAACTCCGATAATAATAGTAAAGAACAAAATACCGACACTCCCAAAGATCCGGAGTCACAAGTCTAGAGCCTCTAACAAACCCAACGGGAAATAGAGAGTACGATATAGAAGTACTCAAGTCCGAATACAAAATACAAAATAACAACCGGAAATGAGAGGAGAAGCTAGGTTATGCGAACGTAGGCGACTACCTCAGAGCAACCCGATATAACACCGCAACCGCCGGAATTTCCCGTCTACTACTCCTGAGTACCCGAGTCCGCACACAAAAGGTGCGGGGAGTAGGGGTGAGTACTAAGTACTCGGTGAGTAACAAATATATATAAGTAGCTGACAGTAAGAAATCCACAAAATACCACAATATGAAGCTACACTACGGTCCGAATCTCCTACGAACTAGCAACAACAATACAATACGGCTACCACAGAGTAATTCAACAAATACGGATGCAATGCAATGCACATAACCGCTACGACGTGTGGCCCGATCCAATTTAACGTCGACGGCGCTCACTCGGGGTTGTGTACGGACTTCGGAGGGGCTCCTACAGCCCAAGCGCAATACTCGCTGCGGCGTGCGGCCCGATCCACACATCAACCATCTGCGGCGTGCGGCCCGATCCCATGCTCGGTCCACGATAAGCAATTAAGTCACAAAAACAATTCATTTTTCCTTAATTCCGGTTCTCAATTCATAATTTATGAAAAATACTTTAACTTTATTAAATTTGTAAAAACCGGTGACTTAGCATTTCAAAAGTGTGATTTCAATTTTTCAGGACCGAGATCGGTGATTTAAGCAATTATAGCTATCACATAAATATTGTCCTCTAAGGACGCTACAAATCGGCACAAGGCCCCAAACAAGGCTTACAGCCCACAAATATAGCAAATACAGTGTATTTCCAACACTAATAACATATTATTCATTTCCGGGATGGACCAAGTCTCAATCCCCGGTCACAATCAATCCCGCACCTGCCACGGTGTGCGAGCCACGCCCTACTAGCGTCACAATGTGCTAAGCCGGGGTTTCGAACCCTCAGGCTACCATATACACAAACTACTCACCTCTAGCCGATCGTAGACTCGTCCGCGATTCCTTTTCCTTTGAATTTCGTTGCCTCGTGTGTAGAATCTAGTCAAATAACAATAATTATATCAAATACGGGTCAAAGAATCATAACCCACTTCAATTTATATGAAATTCGCATAATTACACTAAGTTGGTAAAACCCGACCCCGGGCTCCACTGCTCGGAAAATTCCGAAATTAGTACCAACGCGATCCTTATCTCGCCACGAGTCCGTGCATATAATATTTATCGAAATCGGAGTTCAAATGGCCTCCCAAAACTGAAAATCCCGTTTTCAATATTTGGGTCACATTTCTTCAAGATTTCAACCCAATTTCATGAAGATTGATGTTAATACTACCATAAAATGATGTTTTTGAGTCAAGAATCTTACCTCCGACGAATACCCGATGACTTCTCGGTGATTTCCTCGAGTTTTCTTCTCTCTAGGGCTCAAAATTGAGTTTTGGGGGTGTAAACCTGTAAGCTCTCTGTTCTGCAATTTAATTCACTGCCAGAGACTTTTGTTCTTCGCGTTCGCGTGAGCTTCCACGCGTTCGCGAAGAACAGCTCCTCCTTACTCTTCGCGATCGGGACGCTTACCACGCGTTCGCGATGCTCAATTTCAGTTACCCTTCGCGAACGTGACACCTCCCACACGTTCGCGATGTTCAAGCTCCCAGCCGCCCAGATTTCTTCTACGCGTTCGCGATACACCTCCCGCGAACGCGAAGCACAACACCCACGACCCTACGCGAACGCGACCCAATCAACGCGTTCGCGATGCTCAACACCCCTGGCCTACGCGAACGCGACACCCCGACCGCGAACGCGATGCATTGATCTTCCTGGCCTTCGCGAACGCGGCCCATGCCACGCGAACGCGAAGGTCAAAATGACTGGGCAGAAACCTGCAGTTTTCTGCAGATTTTGCCAAGTCCCACAAGCTCGGTTGATGGTCCGAAATCATCCCGAGGCCCCCGGGACCCCAACGAAAACCAACAACGCACTCCAAAACATGATACGGACTTGTTCCAATCATAAAAACACCATACTAAACATCAAAATCTCCATTTA
Source organism: Nicotiana noctiflora (assembly GCA_032618575.1). Taxonomy (NCBI): domain Eukaryota; kingdom Viridiplantae; phylum Streptophyta; class Magnoliopsida; order Solanales; family Solanaceae; genus Nicotiana; species Nicotiana noctiflora. Next base: position 141,793 of record JASVEL010014195.1, on the reverse strand, counting down.
CTCACGAATCAAGCCTAAGTTTCTTCAAAACTTTCAAAACTAACATTCAATCCAAGACCCGATCAAACGATGTCCGAATGACCTGAAAATTTGCAGACATATCCAAAATCACATAACGAAACTACAGAAATTGTCAGAATTCCATTTCGGCCCCCGGATCAAAACCTCACCTACTGATCGGATTTCGCCAAAATTCAACCTTCGCCAATTCAAGCCTAAAACTACACCGGACCTCCGAATTCAATTCCGATTGTTCTCCTAAGTCATAAATGATCCCCCGGAACTAGTCGAATCATCAGGAATCCGGTTCCGAGCACTCTAACTCAATAGTCAACTCTTGGTTGACTTTTCATATTCAAGCTTTCTTCAAACATGCTATTTGTTTCATTTTCAATCCAAATCACTCCTAACTCACCCGATATACTCTAATACTGTTATAAAAGCATAAGATATGTAATTGCAAGGTAACGGGGTGGTAATTCCCGTAACGACGGGCCGGGTCCTTACACCCGAGTTAGCTAGTTGGTTTTAATACAGCTCACTTCAGATCGCACCCATGGCTTCGTTATCCCTAATCCCGCCTTTAAACCCTTGGTTATTGATCCCTCATATACTTTGGGAGTGGTGTTGTTCAACAATTATCTAAATATGCACTCTCTCCCGAGTTATGAATACTAAATAAGCACATATAATTGAGAGCTCTTCAATTAACTACAATAAGAACATACTTGAACAATTAGAGAAAAGCTATGGATCAATTATAAAAAATCATAAGAAGAATTTATCCTACAAAAGGTTTTATCAAAACTCTAGATAACAAATTAGCTATTCATAAGAATATGTAAAACTACAATACTAAAATTCATAACAAAAAATCAAAAATAGGAAGTGGAAAGAAAAACTTGTAAAAGAATTTTCCGCCTTGCTCCCAATGTGTTCTTGCCTCCTTCGGTCTAATTTATGTCCAAAATATGTTCCCTACGCTCCCAAATAGGTTTAGGACGCCTTTTATACAAGTTGGAATAGTGTATGACCAAAATAAACTTGTCCCGAACGAAATAGGACACTTTTGAATGCCTGGAGCAGCACAACCGCGGCCAAAATGCGGTAGAACCGCGGCCAAACATGGTCTCTGATTTTCTGCCGCGTTTTTGCCGCAGTCGCGGTGAAACCGCGGTCTTTCACCCTGTTTCGCTTGCAATTTCGAAAAACACAAAACATGGAGGTTGTAGACCTTTGAGTTAGCTTTCCAACCATACATTATGGAGCCAAAATGGAGTGCGGAGCAAATAGTTATGTCCAAAGTACTAGACAGTGTGCAATATGCCTCATCCAGTCTTTGTTTGTTCTCAACTATCAAATTTGACCTCCGAACACGATCCCGACTTAATTCCTTGGGCTTTTACTCAAACTTTAAAGCTTCAAATCACTTAAATACATTGCATGACATCTATATAGCTCAGAATCACACCTACAAGGCATAAAACAGACAATTAGTGCAAAATGCAGTAAACTCCAGTGTAATAAGCGACTAAAATACGCAATTGTAACCTATCATCACATATAGCTATGATTTTTTTCCACCAATGTCACATAATTATATTCTCTTACGGAAAAATCACAAAACTTTTACCATCTAACAAAAAAAGTTACAACTACTGAAAAATCTAACTTTGCAATGCAACATTATTTTCAGAAATATTCTATTGAATCAACAAGTGCTAACACACACAAAAAAGTGAATACAATCATAAATTCAGATTGCATGATCCTGAATCTTCATAAAATGAACCCGAAAGTCATGGAAAAGCAATAAGTATTGTAACCATGACGTTTTATATGGACCTACAACATTTCAGGCCAATTGGAGTCCGTCAAAAAATTCTGCAGAATCAGATGTACTAACACACACAAAAAACATGATATAATCATGACTTCATATTGCATGATCCCGAACGCTATAAAATGAACCGAAAGTGACGTAGAATGAATAACTATTGGTCACTAGACTGTTTTCATTAGTCTTATAAAATTTTAGGCCAATCAGCGTTAGTCAAAGTAATTCTAAAGAATCAACATGTACTAATAAACACAAAAAAAGTGAATATAATCACAAATTCATATTGCATGACCACAAAACACCGTAAATTATGGATATAATAACTAAATCATATTGCAAGACCCTGAAACACAATGAAATGAACCCAAAATCACGATGAAGAAACAATTATTAGTTACTAGACCATTTCCTATGGACATATAATATTTCAAGCAAATTGGAGTCCGTTAAAAAAAATCTACAAAATTAGCATGTACTAAATTACCAATACACGAAAAAGTAGATATATTCATATTTCATGACCACAAAAATGCCATAAAATAAACTCGAAATGCAGAAAAGCAAAATTAGTCATGGCGAAGAAATGAGTACTGGTCACTAGAAGATTTCCCATAAACCAACCAAATTTCAGGCCACTCATAGACCATCGATTTTTTTTTACAAACTCATCATGTACTAATGCACATAAAAGATATAATCACAAATGTGTGCTGCACGACCCACAAAACTTCATATATAAACCAGAAAGCGATGAAAAAACCAGAAGTAATGGTCATAGGCCATTTCTTATGGACCTACAAAATATTAGGCCAATCTGATTTTGCAAAAATAAATTTGATGAAATCGGCAAGTACTAATACACATAAAAAGTAGATATAATCACAAATTCATGTTACATTTCCCCAAAATGCCATAATATAAACCCAAAAGTCATGACAAAGCAATAAGTATTGGTCACTAGGCCCTTTTTGTGGACAAAAAATTTCATATGTAAAGATTTGTGTCATGACCTGGAATTTTCACCATCGAGACCGAGATGGTGCCTAACATTACACTTGCTAGACAAGCCAACATGAGAACAATCTACTCCTTTTAAATATTTAAATTAGATATTAAAGAAGAAATGAGATAACTGAGTAAATAAAAGTAAGAATGCGTAAGCTGAACTAGCCAAATATATATTACAATTGCCTGAACCTTGTCATTATCCGAAATTCACTAAGGGTCATGATGGTGTCGGACACCACTGTCAGGTAATACAACCAATATACTTAATTAAGTTCTCATTTAATACTCTCCAAAACTATGATTTTCCTACAAATTCACCAGTAAGATAATCGTATCAAATCAAATTAAATGTTAAGCAGTTAATACAAAATAGTTCATAATCATCCTAGAACACGGTGTCACAAGTGCATGAGCAATTTCTAAGAAATCGAATAAAGTACAATGACTGTACGAAAAACAAATTGGATAGAAAGTAAATACAATGTTGAGAGAGACTATACTAGCTGCGAGTCGCCTCGAGAAATGCAGATTACCTAGTCTCCGTATCATCTATGCTGCTACGCCTAGTAGGCCACTATAATTACATGTACCTATGCAATAAAATGCACAGCAAATGTAGCATGAGTACGAAAACAACATATACTCAGTAAATATCCCGCCTAATCTCGAAGATGTAAAGACAAGATAAAAACTTCGACACTTACTAACGGTCCAGTAATAATATTATTAATGCGATGAATCATAGGTTTATTAAGAACGACAGTAAATTCAAATGAGTCACGAAATAGGTAAAAGTTTCTTTTCATACAAAGTCTCTGGACCATTAATTAACGATTATCTCAAGTCGGGGAGAGCAGATATCAATACCAATAAACTTCAAGGCAGGCAATACAAGCATGTGCAACTCATGCCGAGGTCGTACGGCCCGATCCAACATATATGTAAAATGTGCAATGTCGAGGGTGGAATGGTGCGAAACATAGATGCATCAATTTAATCTACCGAGGTGTTTGGCCCGTTTCAGAATTTAAACACACACAGACAGTCAATCAAGAAGTCATCAGGAAACAATTATCCGAAGAAAGCCAATTTCTCCTTTAAATAATTTAAGAAAATAAAGTTTAAATCTTTTTACAAATGATCCTTTTACAAATTCATTTGTTACTTCGATGTGATTTAAGCAATTCAACTGTCAATAATATTACAAATAATCCAAATATAGCATACTTCTAGGTTATAAACTATCCGGACCTAAATATAATAGGGTTAAGATTTGCGTACAGATTATCCCTCCCAAAATCCACCTGTGAGAGAGTATACTTGATATGTTCTTGTTGTTATGTTTTGGTTGTTGATGCTGGTAATACGCCTGATAGGGTGAGTAAGATCAAGCTTAGAAACTGTTTGCTTTGACATTTTCAGAGACTACTGTCTTTCATGTGAAAATGTGATTGGATCATTTTCATATTTTTCTAATTTGGACATGCAATGTTCTCTACTTTTTGGGATTGCTTAGCTTCTACAAAAGTAATCTATATATATCTACAATTGAGGGGCATAGCCATAGTGATGTGGCACTCTGGCTTATTTCAACTTATCTTTCTTTCAAAATTTTACCTCTTCGTAACCCTTTTCATTAAACCTACCCCTATTAATCATTATCTTACAAAAGAAGAAGCAGCGTTTAAACATAGTCCAACTGTTACATAATTCAAAAGCATTTGCATGAATAAGAAAGAAAAAAGTCAAAATCATTCATTGAACAAATAATTTTTCTGCCGTCGAGACTGTTTCTCATCAACCGTTGAAAGATGGCTTTAGCGTATTACCGATTTACATTGACATATTTTGCCTTCTTCCACTTTCTATGTAAAAGAGATTAGTTTTCTCATAGTCCTAAAAATATGGCTATGCCGAATGATGCTTCCATTGTGTTGCTAATTTGATGTATCTTCCGACTCTTCATACTGACTTTTGCTACATTGGAAAGTAAATTCTGAAACTTAGCTTTCAAGAATAATTTGCAAAATAGTTCAAAAGGTAAAAAAGACTTGAAAAATAGACAATGTAATTATTATGGCCATATGTACTAACAGTCCCACGTACCTTGAAACTCTGACTTCACTTAAAACTTCTTGCATAGAGGAAAAATGTTGCAACTCAACTAACGGGAAAACTATTATATATAAAAAAGATATGTCTTGCAAATTTCAAAAGGTCTCTGTTTACATGATGCATTTTATGTTGTCGAGTGATCTACATACTCGAAATTATTTGGAACAGGTTAGTTTTGGTTTTCCTACGTACGTTGATGTGTAAAAAAATTGACCGGTGAAAGTAACATTCAGTTTGACGTTACATCTTATCCCTCATTCATTATACCGCTAAAAACACATATCATAAAACAGAAATAAAATAAGCATTGGATTGTTCTATTGTGCACTTTATTACGTACTCCTTAATTCAATGATTATGGAGATTTAAATTTTTTAAATTTTTTTCTTTAAATTCTACTTCACATTTCTACTAATTTTCAGTTTTTATTTGATGTTTCTCAAGAACAAATTTTATATGCTTTTGTCTGCCATAGTACAATATCTTTGAACAATTAATTTCACCATGTTCTTTTCAAAACTATACATTGCTTTGTAGGTGCATATGTATTTTTTTTTTTTATACTTGGTTTTATTTTGGCAGTACAATTTCCTACCTTCATGATTTTGACTTTCATAAAAAAGAAAAGAGAATTTCTCTACAATATTGCTTCCTCTCTTGAGTGAAGTTGCGGGCCTATAGTTTTTCAATGGAAATTTTACCACCTATAGAATAGGTTAGTACCCTATTTATAACATATAAATACAATTTTAAGATTTTACATAACATAATAACCTTTTTTATTTTGTAGCAAAAAATTTAAATTTAATACTTTCCTATATTTAAGCTTTATTAGATGGTACAGAATATTTCTCTCACCAATTTATCGTATAACTCCTATTTTTTGTGAAATGATGCCGCTTAATACAGCTTAATACACCTAAATACAGATTCACCTTCCCATGATTTGCGTTGAAACGTTACTTTTTTCCCGCTTAATACACCTAAATACAGATCATGATTTACAGGAATCCCTATTTGTGCGGCGTCATTTCATGTTGTATTATTGAATACAATTCGTTTAAGACACTATATACATCATAAAATAACGTAAAACATATCTATATCACATAATATAGGAAAGGGTTTCTATTTATTACTAATTAGAATGCCTTTTATGAAAAATTCTCCTTTTCAATTGGCATCAACAACTGAAAACCATATAAGATGGTTAAAGGAAGAGGGAAAATTGTCACTCTCGACACATTTTGGTGACTATATTGTGGAGCATCAAAGATGAAATTCCCCTAGAAAAATAAGAATTATATTGACTCCAATGCTCCACGAGTTGTATGATTTGTACATAGATTTTTTCCTTTTCGGTTGTATAAAATTTCATAATGCTTTTCTATTTCTTTTTAATCTTTAATTATCCCTCATGTATTTCTACGTGTAGGCTCGTGCTAATGGGATAGATGAGCCATTTGCACGGCATAAAAAAATAATTTTTGAGAAAACTATGCATGAAAAATATTATTTGGTTAATTAAATTGCAGTTTTAATTTCCTTTATCCCATATTTATGTAAGAATAAATAAATTTTCAATTTCGTACATGTACATATAAAAATATATTTTCAAAATGGAGTACAATATACAATATACATAAAGGACGAGAATTGGACTTTGTATTTCTTGGTGTAGTTGCTCCAGGCTAGGCCAAATTTAACTTTTATTTCAATACCTTTTTTTTTTTTTAATATTAGGACCTAACCTTCATGCATGATCTAATTTTAGTGTATGCACGTAATGATGTAAGGTGTATGGCATGGTATGGTGAAGCTAGCTCCAATTACAAGTTCTTCTAGATTTTCAAGACCGAGTCAAAGTCAAGAAACAAGGTTTAAGCTATCAGAGCAGGGTATGCTCATTTTTCATTATCTATGCGCTATCAAAATATTGGATAAATATTGTTATCCGCTCACAAAATTTCTGTCAAAGCTTCATTTCTAGGAACAAGATGGAGTTTTGTGGTTGCTGAACACTAAATGTTGTTCTTTCCTTTCTTATCAATTATACGTGTGGCACGCCTTCTATTTTTTGATAGATCTTTTCTATCTCCTTTATTGTTCAAGAGTGGCATAACTTTAATTTTAGGCCTTTTATTCTTATCATGAATAGTTTTGGATCGTCTAAAATGACTTTCATTTTGTGATCTATTTTAGTTGGTACTTAAATGAAACAACATAATGTAAGATTGTATATATTTTAGCACCTTCAATGGCAAATGGGAGTATATCCGTCTAATGTGCTATAATTTTCTATTTAAAGGAGAAGATAAAATGTTAAATGTAACTTCAATGATCTTCGTTATAGAAAGAAGCTCAATTATTTGTACAGACTTCAGAGGGGTTCCCTCGGCCCAAGCGCTATGATGTTGCGGCGTGCAGCCTGATCCACACATATATTACTGCGGCGTACAGTCTAATCCAATATATATATATAAATACATTGCTGCGGCGTGCAGTCCGATCCCATAATACACTCCAGCGCCCACTGAGAATGTGTGCAGACTCAGACTCCGAAGGGGCTCCTACAGCACAAACGCAATAATACTGCAGCGTGCAGTTCGTCCCACTTATATATTACTGCGGCGTTCAATCCGATCCACATATGTATCACTGCGGCGTGCAGTCCGATCCAATACATATAGTGTTGCGGCGTGAAGCCCGATCCAACATAGATATATATATATATATATATATATATATATATATATATATATATATATATATATATATATATATATATATAATATCTCATAGTGGGTCCTCGACCCTATCCCGGTCAGTATACATTTGGCCTCTCAGGCCCAATATAATATCTCACAGTAGGTCCTCGACCCTATCTCAGTCAATATAGACTTGGCCTCTAAGGCCCAATATAATATCTCATAGTGCGTCCTCGACTCTATCTCAGCCAGTATAGATTTGGACTCTCAGGCCCACTCAGCTAGAACAGGGAATCCCACCCCAGGTAGGCTCTCTCAAAGTACACATCTAGTACTGGCTCATGATATGCTATACAGCTATAACTACGGCTGAGTGTACGTATCCGGCATGATATACTACGGCTGAGTGTATGTATCCAGCATGATATAAGGGTTACCTAGCTCTACAAGTTTTCCTAATACTTCTACAGATCGGCAGAATGCCCCAAACATGGCTACACTATTGAAAAATTGATCTATGGTAACACATGAAAAACCGTTCCAGTAGGTAGATAAACCGTTGCCATAGAGATATTGGAACGGTTTGCAAACTGTCACATCCGCTCGCGTGCCAATAGAGCTATAGGAATGGTTCTTGGAACGGTTTTCATATTCGTTGCTATAGAGACGTCTATTGCAATGGTTTTTCTTTTCTCTATTGGAACGATTATTCCTTCCAATTGGGACGGTTTTAAACTGTTACTATAATATGTATGCAACGGCTCATAACCGTTACCATATTATCTAATGAAACACTTTTGTAAGCTATTGTTACGGTTATTTATGGATATAACAATGATCTCTTTAAGCTATTGTAACGGTTGTTTTTGTATCACTACGGTTTTAAATATCTATTGAAACGGTTTAGGGGGCATTTTGGAACGGTTTACATTCTAATGGAATGCCATTTGTGTCCTATTACAACGGTTATGGTAGGCTATTGTAACAATTCATATAAAACAGAAATATAGCTCCTACTGTAAAATATATATATAATCAATTATAATAACACTAAAATTTAAATATATTACAAAATGAAATTATTACTATTATAACTTGTCCAACAAGCTAATAATATCCATAAAAGTAAATGTTCTACCCAAGGGCATAAGTTTAACACATTTCAAGATAGTAAGTTTCAAAACGTTGACAACAAAAGATTCCTATAACTTTCATCTACAACAATTCAAAATTCATTTTAAGCGAGGTCTAGATCTTCATCTTCTATTTCTTGATCTACTCCACCTACAAAAGAGGATAAGTAAAGTCATTACCTTTTATCTGGAATGCCTAGACTAAATAAGTTGATCAAACTTACAGTAGCATCAAGAACAACAGATTTTCAAGCAGGGAAAAAACATACAGTAACACTAAGTCACCAACAGAGAAAGAAATCCAAGTAGAAATGTAGAAAAACTTACCACAGGATTGAGCGTTGATGTTATATATTCGGTGATGTCAAGGGAGTGAAATGGCCACAAAAGCATATAACTAAAACAATTAATCTGAACCAATCGTTTTCCTAATTTTCTTTTGCATCATATTACAGATGATAAACATATAGTCACTGCTAGATAATCGATCTTTCATATCAGAGATTTAATCTCATAATTTCAAAGGAGCCCTATAATAAGGATGAAGTATATGAAGCCATTCAATATTAAAGACATTTAGAATAAGGATACATGAACATATATCTATAACAGTTCAAGTACAAGAAAAATGTCAATTAATATAAAGCAATCTATGTGAGATTATCATCACTTTTCTATAAATAGACCACATTACCACAGCGTAAACAAAAGCTCCAATTCTTTACAATAAAATAATAAAAGTGAATCAAAAAGAGAAAATATCTAATAAAAGATTACCCATGTTCTGTTGAGATTATTTATAACTAAATTCCATATGAGTTTCATGTAAAGAATATTAACTCACCCGTTCAGTTATATGCCTCCAAGAGTCCAGCATCACAAGTAATAGTCGATTCCTACGTATTAAAATTACCAGAAGCTCGCTCTCCTGTAGTTAAGTATTGCCATTTCCATATTTCCTTGGTCATAGTACACACAGGCTATGTTGCCTACAGAGAAAAGATCCATGTGTTAATGTGTTATTTGGGCGTCCAAGTTGCAGTGAAGGAAAATAAAAGAAAATTGCACTGAAGATGAAAAAAGTATCTTTCATATTGCAATAAATCTTGCGCACAGACATCTTGATTAAAGATGTGTGCTGAATAAACAGTCTTCCAGGGACAGGCATCTTTATATATACATCATGAACTGAATATAAGGCATGTCTCTACGCTATTTAGCTAGAGATTTTGAGTCTCGCGTGTCTACCATTTCACCACCAAGGCATCTTGAAAGTGAATTACGCTCCGTGAATATGGTATCTATCTACTAAAACCAGGGAACTCACCAAAAGCCATAGCATAGTCTGGCCGTACTTGGAGCGCACGCTGATAACACACAATGGCCTCCCGAGGCATTCCCAAAGCTTGAAAAATGCAAAGAAGATGCTTGTATTTCTCCAAATCCATAAAGGCATTTTAAACCACATTGACCATAAAGGCACTTTAAACCACATTGATATATTATAATGAAAACAAAAATAATCATGTTAGCTAGAATTCCAGGCATGCCACGCATTTAATTTTAACAACCATGTTAGCTGGAATTTCTCCTCTTTTACATAAAAAACAAAAAACTTTACATAAAGAAAGGTAAATATTCCTTTTAGATCGCTTTCCGCTTTATCTTCTTTTTCTTTATGTCTTCTTCTTTATATCATTGTCGGCCGCTTGGTCGTTACATCTTTATCTTCTTGTCTGTATATTCTTTATTCCATTTGGACAGTTGGGACGAAGTTATCTTCTCCAGTACATTTCGAACATAGATGATCTGGATATTTCTGTCCTATTATCTTGCAGTATCTTGTCAATAGTTCTGTAGAGATAAATCCTTTTTTCGGTGCTCTTGTTTCTGGTTGTATCTCTGGTTTAAGTAGTGACAAAATCCAATTTTGGACTTCATCCATATCTGATTTCCTTTGCTCCTTGGAGTTGGCATATATCATTAACTGATCTCTGTTGTAATAACTCCATATAGGATTTCCATTTAAATAATTGTTGGCTAATTCTTGGATAATTGTGGCTAATCCAATAACTCTTTTGTTTGCATAGAACTCGGGTATATCTGTTCTTTGTATTTCTGGCTGTACGCCTATGTCTTCTGGTATGATCATTTGTTGCGTCAGTCCTATCTTTACTATCTGGATGACGGGCTTAATTTCGTCAAATAATATTTCTGCTGTAGCTGGGTAAAACTTAATAAAAAATAGGTTTCCTTTTGTAACTCTTTTAAAAGTAATAAAGGCTTTGTATAATTCTGGTATTCCTTTTATTTCTTCTCCATCATAAGTATATACCGTATTAAGTAATCCGTAGTTAAAACAGGTTGTTACTAAATTTGTCCTGGTTTTGGGTTGAGCAATCAACCTATTGTAACTTTGTAGCTTTTGTGTTACATAATCTTCTTGTGGGTTAGTGGTAGTAGTAGATCTGGGATTTTTATTTAGGTATGCTTGGATCTGGTATATATTTTCGATGTAGTTTCTGGCGATATGGTTATATAATTTTTTATCTTGGTTCAAACTATTTGCATAGCTTGTAGTTTGTGGAGTTGTAGGTGTTTGTGATAGTTTTGGTATGAATGGCTTTGTAAATATGTTGTTTAGGTTAGTATTTGTATATGGCTTTTTGCTAGTTGTTCTGCTTGTACCTGCAGCTGTATCTAAACAAACATTAGTTTGGGTTTTTCGGTGTTTCCCATCGTCACCTTTTATCTCCGCATTTTTATAGTCATGCTGCTGACTTAACTCCGCATTTTTATAGTCATGCTGCTGACTTATATTCTTCTTCATAACTTGTAGCTCATCATTCATGCTTCCTACTTGCGTAGTCAGCGCTGTAATGGCTTTCATTAAATTTTCCAGTGTATCTGGTTCAGTTTGTGTACCTTTGTCTTGAAAGGTTATATGCAATAGCATTCTTATTAGTTGTAATAATTTCTATTGTAAATGTAAAATTTAATATATTCAATACAAGTCTTCGTATTTCTTTCGTTGTAACTGAATCTTGTACTTTTCTTGTTATCCACCATTTTACCTGCGTATTATCTGTTCTCACAATAAATTTGTTATAAACAATATATGGTTCGAATGCTAATAAATTTTTATATAAGGCATATAATTCTTTTCTATTTATTTTCCATTTTATTTGTTGTTCTGTATAAGATCCTGAATAATATCTACAGTGATGTTCTATATTTTCATCATTATATTTATATTTTAGAACTCCTCCATAACTATGATCACTTGAATCAGTTTCTACTATGTATATAAATTGTCTTTTTTCATTTGGAAAATATAATTTAGGTAACTTTTTGCATAAGGTTTTGATTTTTCTTATGTATAGTTTATCTTTTTCATCAAAATGATATTCTATATCTTTCTTTAATTTTTTCTGTAGTGGTTTTAAGTTTTCTGCTAGTTGGGGTATATATTCTCGAACTTGATTAACTAGTCCTAGAAATGATTGTAGTTTCTTTTTAGTATCTAATGTTTCGTCTAAATCAATTATCTTTTTTACTATATGGGTTTGCATTTTTACTCCATTTTTATCTATTTGTATTCCTAGAAATTCTATTTGATTTTTCATTATTTCAGATTTTAGCTTTGTTTAAACTAATTCCTGATGTTTCTATGATATTACAGAATTTCCTTAATAATTCTATATGTTCTTCTTCTGTTTTAGAATATAGTAATATATCATCTATATATATTATGCAATTTTCTAGATTTTTAAAGTAATTATCCATAAAATATTGATATCTACCTGGTGCATTTTTATATCCAAAGGGTAAAACATTCCATTCATAAAATCCTTGTGGTACAGTAAATGCTGTTAGCTTTTTAGATTCTTCTTCTAACTTTAAGTGGTAAAATCCTGATTTACAATCAAATTTACTAAAATAGTTATATCCTTGAATTTGTCTTATTTTTAATATTTTATTCGGTATTGGGTAGTTATATGTTTTAGTTTTTGCATTTAGGTTTCTGTAATCTATAACCATTCTACTTTTTCTTCTTTTCTGTTCATTATGTTTATTAACTATAAATGCTGGACTTGAATGTTTACTATTACTTTCCTGTATATAATTATTTTCTAATAGTTCTTTTATATGTAATTTAAATTCTATTAAATCATCAAAGTTATATTTTAGGGGTTTCTGCATGATTATACTATTTTCATCTATTAATTCAATTTTTATTTTTGTTTTATGTTTTTCCCATCCTTGTAACGGATTATTACTATATAGTGTTTCTAATTTATCTTGGATTGTTTTTATTTTATTTATAGAAAATATAATTATTTCAATTTTATGATTTTTTAATGGTTCGTTTTCTAACTTTTGTGTAATTTTCTCATTTCCTTTTATCCAAGGTGTAGACTTTCTTAATTTATTTTCTACTCGTTTGGCTCTAATTTTCTGTTTACATGGTGTAGTGAACCACCAATGTGTTTCAGTTATTATATGTGGGTATAATTTATCTAAAAATGGTATACCTATCAATATATCTTTATTTGTGAATTCATAACTATATATTTCATCTATAATTAATATTTTATCCCATATTTGTATTTTTATATTCTTGGCTTTGTGTGTTATCATACTTCCTTCATTATTAAATCCTGTTACTATTAATGGTGTTTTTAATTTTTCCCATTTACTTTCTGGTAAACAATTATGTTTACACATATTTGCTTCTGCTCCTGTATCCATCATAGGTGTATAATATCTATTATAATATCCTTCCACTATTATTTTTGCAAGTATATAAATCTTTTTTGTCATTTTTATATTAAGGTTCTTTTAATTACAATCTTTTTATTTTTATAAGTAATTGTTAATCGTTCATCTTCTATATTATATGGTTTTACTTTTTCTAGCCATTTTATTCCTAATGTAATATTCTTCTTTTCTTGATGTATTTTAAAATCTATAATTATTGGAATTCCTCCGATAATTAAATCTTTAGTAATTCTGTTATTTCTTAATATTTCTGGTAAGTCAGTACATTGTTGTTTTATAAGTTCTGTTTCTGGGATTATTTCTTTTGAAATATAATTATCTTCTTGGCCTGTATTTATTTGTATTAAATATTTTCTTTCATCTAATATTCCTGTGATATAATAATTGTGTGATTCTATTTCTTCTAATAATTTTGGTATAACTCTGTAATCTATTCTTTTTGAGGTATTTGACTTATTTGATGATGATTCAGCTATATCTATATTTATTCTTTTTGTCATTATTCTTTCTTTTACTATTTCGAGGTCTTCTTCTATGTCTATTTCCTTGTAACTATATTCATTATTATCTATTATTGATACTATCTTTTCAAACGGATTTTCTATTTTAATTCTATTTATTTTGTTTTTTGCTAATACTTTATGTTTTGTTGTAAGTATATATAAGTTTTTACATCTTGCCGTAAATATTTTACTTCCTGGTGTTAATTCTATTCCTGACATTTTCCAATATAATACTAATGATCTATCTATATTTTTATCATTTATAGCTATTGAATAATTTGCACTTATTATGAACTTAAATTTTTGGTATATTAAATTTCCTTTAACTGCACTTATTACACTTTTTTCTATAGGTTCTACTATCCTATCGTCTGCTAAGTATATTTCTATTGGTGTATCTATTCCTTCTCTAAAACATGCTTTTATTAATATTTCAGTTCCTCCTAGGTGTACATATTTTATTGGATTTTTAGTTTGTATATTCTGAATTTCCTTGTTTAGTGCTTTTTTATTTAGTATAGGTATTTTAGCTTTTCCTTTAATATATTTACAGTCTATTATATGTTCTTTTTGACTTATAACATAAAATTCTTCTTTTGGTTTTCTAAACCATTTTCTAACTATTGGTACTTCTAGTATTTTATCTACACTTAAATCTAACTCTTTTCCTCTAATCTGGTGAAATAAATTTATATCAAATATTAATTTTTGTTCCGAAGATTGTTCGTCTTCATATTGTTCTGTTTGTATAATGTTTGTATTTTGTTCAGTCATTATTTTCTTCGTCTGATTCATTTAGTTGGTCTTCATTTTCAGATAGTTCGTATATATTTTCATTTTCAGATAGTTCATAGATACTATCGTTACTTTCTAGTTCATAGTCTATTGTAACGACCCAAAGGGTCACCACTTATTTTATTAATAATTTCGAGCTTCTGAGGCCTTGAAAACCTCATTCTATGTTGCCTCGATTTACGTGCATGATTCGAGCATGTAGCCGGAAAGATTTTTGTGATAGAAAATATGAATTCTATGAGAAATTTGGATAAAATGATATTAATATTGATATGGTTGACTTCGGTCAACATTTTTGGTAAACGGATCCGGACCCGAGATTTGATGGTTCCGAGACGTCCGTAGGAAAATATGGGACTTGGACATGCGTCCGGAGTCGAATTCTGAGGCCTAGAGCCCAAGTTATGAATTTTTATGTGAAATTGTTTTTGATACAATTATTAAAGGAAATAAATTAATTGACCTTGGTATCGGGCTCGTATTTTGGTTCCGACGCCCGGTACAAGTCTTAAATATTATATATGTGATTTCTGTAAAGTTTGATGACATTTGGATGTCGTTTGAGAGGTTTTGGACCTTGAGTCCCAAGTTTGAAAGTTTTGAAAACTAAAGGTATGAAAATCATGCATTTGAGGCTTGATTTGATGAAAACGAGGTGATATTGGCGATGTGATCGCACGAACAAGTTCATAATGTGTTTTTGAGGTTATGTGCATATTTGGTTTGGAGCCCCGAGGGCTCGGTGAACTTTGGATAGGCCACGAGATCAATTTTTCATGTTAGAAGTTGCTGTCTGCAACTGGTCTGCGGAGTTCGCAAATGCGAACAATAGTTCGCAAATGCGAACTCCCCACTATTCTGCAGAGTTCGCAAATGCGAACAATAGTTCGCAAATGCGAACTCCCCCTATTATGCCTGAGTTCGCAAATGCGAACAATAGTTCGCAAATGCGAACTTGACCCTTCTGTACCTGTGTTCGCAAATGCGAGCTATAGTTCGCAAATGCGAACTGGCCACTATTCTGCCTGGGTTCGCAAATGCGAACAATAGTTCGCAAATGCGAACCTCCCCATATTTAGCTTGTGTTCGCAATTGCGAACAATAGTTCGCAAATGCGAACTTCCCAGTTTTGCCTTGGCTTCGCAAATGCGAAGAAAAGTTCGCAAATGCGAGTTTCCCACCCTTAGCTTATTTTTCAAACTCCAGAAATTGGTCGGGGTTCGCAATTGCGAACCCATGTTCGCAAATGCGAACACAGAGACCTGAAAAACACGGATTTCAGTCATTTCTTCACATTTTTACAAAACCAAAACACCCATTTGCGATTCTTCAAGGATTTCTTCTTCATCAAATCAATTGTAAGTCACTTTTTACTTAATTCTTTCAATTCCTAACATCATTAAACATGTTTTTCATTAGAAATCAAATGTTTTCATGGTAAAATTCTTGTTTTTGTTAGAAAATAGGGTTTTTCATAAATTGAGGAATTGGACCTCGAATTGAGGTCCGATTTTGAAACAAATTATATACATGAACTCGTGGGGGGATGGGTAACCGGACTTTGGTCCTAACCCCGAATTCCGACCGTGTGGGCCCGGGGTTGAAATTTACTATTCATGGCAGAATGTTGAAAAAGTGTTATTTGGTGTTAAGAATTAGTTGTTGAGTAGAATTGATGATATTAAATCAATTGTGTATAGATACGGTTGAATTGGAGCCAAATTGAAAGAAAAGACATATCCACGGATTGAATTGTTCATAAGCACTCGAGGTAAGTGTTTGTTCTATCCTAGTTTGTAGGAATATGAATTTAGTTATGAATAAATTGTTGAATAAGGATTATTGGTGTTATACCGGTAATGAAGGTAAATTGTTGAAGCTATTATAAATTATTGGTTTAAAATCCGGTAATTACAAATATTGTTGATATAGAGATTATTGGCTAAAGGCCGGTAATTGTAACGACCCGACCCGTCGTTACGGGAATTTACCACTCCGTCATGTTGCATTTACATATATTATGATTTTATATCCGTGTTAGAGTCTATCGGGTAAATTAGGAGTGAATTGGATTGAAAATGAGGCATATAGCCTTTTTGAAGGAGACTTGAATAAGGAAAGTCAACCCAGAGTTGACTATTTGGTTAGAGGGCTCGGAATCGGATTCTGATGATTCGGATAGTTCCGGGAGGTGATTTGTGACTTAGGGGAGCGATCGGAATTGAATTTGGAGACCCGGTGTAGAAATAGGCTTGAATTGGCTAAGGTTGAATTTTGACGAAATCCGAACGGTAGGTGAGATTTTGATCCGGGAGTCGGAATGGAATTCCGACAGTTGCAGTAGCTTCGTTAGGTGATTTTGGATGTGCCTGCAAAATTTCAGGTCATTCGGATGTCGTTTGGTCGGGTTTTGATGGAATGTGTAATTCGGAAGTTTTGAAGAAACTTAGGCTTGAATCCGTGTGTAATTGGTGATTTTGATGTTTAGGATGGTGTTTTTATGATTGGAACAAGTTCGTATCGTGTTTTGGAGTATGTTGGTGGTGTTTGTTGGGGTCCCGGGGGCCTCGGGATGATTTCGGACCATCAATCGGGCATTTTTGGAACTTGGAAGTCTGCTGTAAATTGCAGGTTACTGCCCGGGCATTTTAGCCTTCGCGTTCGCGTGGAATGGGCCGCGTTCGCGAAGGCCAGGCTGATCAATGCATCGCGTTCGCGATCAGGTGCGTCGCGTTCGCGTAGGCCAGGAGCCTTGTGCTTCGCGATCGCGTTCCTGGGGTCGCGTTCGCGTAGGCCGGATGGAGGGAATCATCGCGTTCGCGTGACTGGGAGTCGCGAACGCGTAGAAGGAATTTAGGCGGCTGGGAGTTTGAGCATCGCGAACGCGTGGTTGGCGTCGCGTTCGCGAAGGGTAACTGGAGGCCGAGCATCGCGAACGCGTGAGAGCTCACGCGAACGCGTAGAGCAAATTGCTCTGGCAGTGAATTTATATCACAGAACAGAGGGCTCACGGGTTTCACACCCCAAAACATAATTTTGAGCCCTAGAGAGAAGAAATCACGGGAGATTGCTCGGATTTCATCGGAGATTCGTCGGAGGTAAGTTTTGTGGCTTAATTACATCATTTTAACATGAAATCCTTGGTTAAATTTCTGTAAATGGAAGATTAAATGTGGGTTTGAGCCCTAAGCCTAAATTGAAGAAAAACACCGATTTGAGTGGGCAAACGGAGTCCGATTTTGGTAAATTTTATATGTATGGACTCGTGGCGAGACGAGGGTTCCAGGAAATG
Organism: Nicotiana noctiflora; assembly: GCA_032618575.1. Taxonomy (NCBI): domain Eukaryota; kingdom Viridiplantae; phylum Streptophyta; class Magnoliopsida; order Solanales; family Solanaceae; genus Nicotiana; species Nicotiana noctiflora. Next base: position 123,617 of record JASVEL010014195.1, on the reverse strand, counting down.
TGAATTTCGTAAATTTTCGGAATGTGGGCCCGGGGCTCGAGTTTTGACAACTTTGGGAATTTTGATGTAAATTGAGTTGTATTGATTGGGTGTCGTCCCATTGGCCTAATCTGTTGTGTTTCTACTGTATTTGATCAGATTCTACACGTGCGGAGCTTGACTCTCGTGGCAAGGGCATTGCGAAGTAGTCGTCGCGCTGTATTGAGGTGAGTAATAGATGTGGGTGATGACCAGCGGGTTCGAAACCCCGGTATACCACTTTGTGACGCTGTATAGCGGCGAGACACGCACACTCTTGAGAGTGCGGGGTCGATCATGAACTGGAGACTACATATTAGTCCAACCTGTTGATATTGTATTATTGGCTATTCTAGAGCCGTCGAACCTCCTTCTCGGATGGTTGCATATATATATATATATATTGTGATAATGGCCACTCTTGAGTCGAGGAACCCCCTTCTTGGGCGGTTGATTATACATGTGGGCCGTGAGCCGGTTATTGGATCCCGCGAGGATCGTTATCATTGTCTTATCATATAGACATGCTAGTTTACTACTAGTCCGCAGCTATTTCTGTTATTATGCTAATTCCAATCTCTGGAACTTGATATTACCGTTTTCCAACTGAAAAATGATAAAAAGAGTTTTCAAAAACTACTTTTGAGCCTCGCGAGGCTGTATCTGCATATTAGCTGACTAGTAGTGGATCGGGCTGCACGCCGCAGCGAGATATATGTTGGATCTGACTGCACGCCGCAGGAATATCTCTATGAGATGTGCTTGGGCTGTAGGAGCCCCTCCGGAGTCTGAACCCCCACAGTGAGCACGGGTACCCAAAATTGGAGTCGGGCTACACGCCGTAGCGGTCATATCATGCATTGCATTGCATTTAGCTACATCCGCTAGCTGTTATGCTATTTATTGGTAATTGTTGGTACAGGTACAGAGAATATTGATTCTATGACAGGGTAGCCGATTATAGCTTTACATAGTGCTTTATTGCGGATTTCTTATCTGCGCTGTCTTACCCTTGTTTATTACCACTGAGTCTGGCAGTACTCATTTTACTCCCTGCACCTTGTGTGCAGATCCAGGTACCTCCCAGCAGTGATCCAGTAGCTGTGCGAGGCGACATCTGTGGGATATACGAGGTAGCTGCAGAGTCCGCAGGACCCGATATTCCTTCTCACTGTCTTTTTATTTTGTATTGACATTTCTTTCCGCACTTGGTATTTTGTAAACCTTTACACACTCATGTTCAGTAGAGGCTCATGACTCTTGACCCTTGGTCTATGGGAGTTAAGGTATTATGGGACTTGGTTCCCCGTTTTCAGTATATGTATCACTATTATTTCTTGAATTAATTTGCTTAAATGGGTTAAAGAGAGCTTCTAGCTCCGTGGTTGGTATGGATTGGTCAGGCTGGCTTAGCAATGTGCTGGGCGCCATCACGACCGGATTTGGGGTCGTGACAAGTTGGTATCGGAGCCTAGGTTTACTAGGCCTCATGAGTCTTGAGCCGGTTAGTAGAGTCTTGTGGATCGGTACGGGGACGCCTGTACTTATCCTCGGGAGGCTTGCGAACCTTTAGGAAACACTTCACATTTCTTGGAATTCTTATCGTGCGTATTTGATTCAGCTTGAGATATAATTTTGAAATTCCTTCCGTACGTCCGTGTACGCATCGAGCGCTCAGTAATGTAATTGCCTTATGGCTTATGATTTCCTCGAACGAGGGGCGAGATATAATCTCGGTGAGTTCATGTTGGGCCAGTCGGGATGACTTGAGGCTGGACCTTGTTTATGACTTGAGCATTGAGGTGCTGATTTTGTGAGTGGTGGCAATAGATAATGTACTGAGGGTTTGAAATCCCGTATTTTTGCACTATACAGTGTTGTGCTGAGATGGAATACGCGTCATGTGACGAGCGTGGTGGTATTGTGACTGGGGATTTGGACTTGATCCTTCCCAATTGATAAATTACTGTGTAAAGTGACTGAGACTGGGCTTATATCTATGTACTTGGGCTAGTAGCCATGTTTGGGGCCTTGTGCCGATCTGTAGAGTATTATGGAAGGTTTACTAATGGATGAGTTGTTAATTGTTCGACTCTTATCTAAACCGTTGTGTAGCCCCGAGCTATGGGCGTGGTGAATATTTATCATATCTCGTAATTGGAAGGTAAAATGCCTTATTGGAAGTGGAACAAGTTTAAACTCAGGAAGACTAAAATGATTATGCTATGTGTATCCCGGTGGAAGGTATTGTGCTGAAATTCTAAATTGAGGCGAGGTAGGTGGGTTGATTCTCATGTGTAATTGAAAGGTATTGATATGTGTCATGATTCGAGCAGATACATCGCAGGTTCAAGTATAAATTGTGATGATATAATTCGTGTAGTATTGATATTTAATGTTGTTGAAATACATTGTGATATCTTGTTGAGTTGTGGAAGTATAGCTAGGATGGTTTGGTGATTCTCTGGCGGGTGGATAGGCCAATTTACAAAGGAAACTCTGCCGAAATTTTTGGAAAATTCGGGACTTAGAAAAGATTTTGTCACCTAAAGAGGGGCGTAACTGTTGTGTGTGAATGAATGCAAGAATTGCAAAAGAGTTAATATTTCCGATGATTCGAATCTCCGCCGAAGCTTGTAAATGACTTGAGTTTAATATCATACTAACATTTCGGCATCACTTGAGTAATACTGATATGAGTGGTTGAAAGTGCTTTGATGAATGGCTTCGAGCTAAGTTGGGGAGGTTGCTATTGATTAACCGATTGCACTATTGTGTGCTATGTTGATTCTGTCTCTAAGTATGTTGGGAAATTGTGGGAAGATGTAACGACCCGACCGGTCGTTTTAGAAAATTACGCCCCTATCCCTAATTTAACTGTTCCCCTAAGTTCATTTCTGCTATTGTGGGTTGCCGGGAGAGTCGGTTCCGAAAATTTGAGCATTTTGGGACACTTAGTCCCTAAATAAGAGCTTTGAAACTAGAAAACGGTTCGTAGCCGGAACAGTGTTAAGACGATCTCGGAACGGAAATCCGATGGTTCCATTAGCTCCGTTAGGTGATTTCCGGGTTGGGAGCGCGTTCGGAATATATTTTGGAGGTCCGTAGCTCAATTAGGCTTGAAATGCCGAAGGTTGAAATTTTGGTGAATCCGAACGATAGGTGAGATTTTGATCCGGGGGTCGGAATGGAATTCCGACAATTTCTATAGCTTCATTATGTGATTTTGGATATGTCCGCAAATTTTCAGGTCATTTGGACGTCATTTGGCCGGGTTTTGGATTGAATGTTAGTTTTGAAAGTTTTGAAGAAACTTAGGCTTGAATCGATGTGATTTATGGGTTTTGATGTTGTTAGACGTGTTTTTATGATTGGAATAAGTTCGTATCGTGTTTTGGAGTATGTTGGTGGTTTTCGTTGGGGTCCCGGAGGCCTCGGGATGAATTCGGACCATCATCCGGCGTTTGGAAGCATGAAATGGTCTGCTGAAATCTGCAGATCACCGGGCATAAAACAAGCCTTCGCGTTCGCGAAGGAAGGTTCCGCGTTCGCGAAGGCCAGGTTCAGTAAGGCATCGCGTTCGCGAGGTCAATGCCGCGTTCGCGAAGGGTGAGGCCAGTGGGTCATCGCGTTCGCGAGGGGTGGGTCGCGTTCGCGTAAGAGGGAAAGGAAAGGCATCGCGGACGCGTGACATCACGTCGCGTTCGCGTTGAGTAAAAGTCAGGAGGCTGAGGATTTGATCTTCGCGGACGCGTGAGAGAGTGCCGCGTTCGCGATGAAGAAGAGGAGGAAGGCATCGCGTTCGTGTGAGAGGCGTCGCGAACGCGATGAAGAAATGAGGCTGGCAGTGATGTTAAGTTCAGAACAGAACCAGTCGCGGGTTTAATACCCAAAGACGCCATTTTTGAGTTCTAGAGAGAGAAACTCACGGGAATTGCTGGTAATTCATTGGGGATTCGTTGGAGGTAAGTTTTGTGGCTTAATTACATCATTTTAACATGAAATCCTTGGTTAAATCCCCGTAAATGGAAGATTTAAGGTGGGTTTGAGCCCTAGGCCTAAATTTAAGAAAAACACTGATTTGAGTGGGCAAATGGAGTCCGATTTCGATAAATTTTATATGCACGGACTCGTATTGAGATAAGGAACCCGAATATATAATTTTTGTGATTTTTCGATAAGCGTACCGAAAGTCGGGTTTTGGCAACTTGTGGGTTTTGGTGAATTTTGAGTTAATTTGATTGGGTAATGCCCAATTGGCCTATTTTGATGTGATTCTATTGATTTTTATCAGATTCTACACTTGTGGAGGCCGACATTCGTGGCAAGAGGATTATTGCTTAGCGGTTTTGTACCGGAATTGAGGTAAGTGGCTTGTCTAACCTCGTGTGGGGGAATTTTCACCCCTAGGATATTATGTGATAGTTTAAATGCCTTGTACGCGAGGTGACGGGCGTGTACATGCGCCGGTTGTTGAACACGTACTTTATTCAGAAATGTTCGATGAGCGATATCCCTGTCTTTGGTTGTTAATTTGATATTTTACCCGGTAGTGGTTAGAAGAGCATGATTAGGTAGCACTTAACTGTTTGGTTGCCTAACTGCCTTGTTTGAATTCCTTGTTAATTATTGGCACTATTTTTCGGTGAAGTTATAGTTGAGCATAATTATTTCTCTCTGTGGATTTCCTTAATTGGTTGTGTTTGTGGACTGCGGGTTCGATTCCCGGAGACCCAGGGCTGTGGGTTCGATTCCCAGAGACCCGACGTGATATTGGTAGGGACTACGGGTTCGATTCCCGAGATCCTGAGTTATTTATTGGTAGGGACTGCGGGTTCGATTCCCGAGATCCTGAGTTATTTATTGGTAGGGACTGCGGGTTCGATTCCCGAGATCCCGAGTTATTTATTGGTAGGGACTGCGGGTTCGATTCCCGAGATCCTGAGTTATTTATTGGTAGGGACTGCGGGTTCGATTCCCGGAGTTATTGTGATATTATTGAGACATGGACTGCGGGTTCGATTCCCGGAGACCCAGGGGTACTGAGAATGGGACTGTGGGTTCAATTCCCACAGATCCTGGATTTGTTTATTTGAGTTGGTTATTTGTTATTAGCTTGGTTGTAGACAGTTTCGGTAAATATTGTTATTTTGGAAATTTTGTTGTTATCTGTTAAACTGTTTATTTTGTTATCATCATATTATTATTGTTTCTCAGTAGGGCCCTGACCTTCCTCGTCACTACTCCATCGAGGTTAGGCTTGGCACTTACCGAGTACCGCCGTGGTGTACTCATGCTACTCTTCTGCACACTTTTGTTGTGCAGATCCAGGTACATCAGAGCAGGCTCGTACTAGGTGATTCTGCAGCTTTTAGAAAATTACGCCCCAATCCCTAATTTAACTGTTCCCCTAAGTTCATTTCTGCTATTGTGAGTTGCCGGGAGAGTTGGTTCCAAAAATTTGAGCATTTTGGGACACTTAGTCCCTAAATGAGAGCTTTGAAAACTAGAAAACGGTTCGTAGCCGGAACAGTGTTAAGACGATCTCGGAACGGAAATCCGATGGTTCCATTAGCTCCGTTAGGTGATTTCGGGGTTGGGAGCGCGTTCGGAATGTATTTTGGAGGTCCGTAGCTCAATTAGGCTTGAAATGCCGAAGGTTGAAATTTTAGCGAATCCGAACGATAGGTGAGATTTTGATCCGGGGTCGGAATGGAATTCCGACAATTTCTGTAGCTTCATTATGTGATTTTGGATATGTCCGCAAATTTTCAGGTCATTTGGACGTCATTTGGCCGGGTTTTTGATTGAATGTTAGTTTTGAAAGTTTTGAAGAAACTTAGGCTTGAATCGATGTGATTTATGGGTTTTGATGTTGTTAGACGTGTTTTTATGATTGGAATAAGTTCGTATCGTGTTTTGGAGTATGTTGGTGGTTTTCGTTGGGGTCCCGGAGGCCTCGGGATGAATTCGGACCATCATCCGGCGTTTGGAAGCATGAAATGGTCCGCTGAAATCTGCAGATCACTGGGCATAAAATAAGCCTTCGCGTTCGCGAAGGAAGGTTCCGCGTTCGCGAAGGCCAGGTTCAGTAAGGCATCGCGTTCGCGAGGGCAATGCCGCGTTCGCGAAGGGTGAGGCCAGTTGGTCATCGCGTTCGCGAGGGGTGGGTCGCGTTCGCGTAAGAGGGAAAGGAAAGGCATCGCGGACGCGTGACTTCACGTCGCGTTCGCGTTGAGTAAAAGTCAGGAGGCTGAGGATTTGATCTTCGCGGACGCGTGAGAGAGTGCCGCGTTCGCGATGAAGAAGAGGAGGAAGGCATCGCGTTCGCGTGAGAGGCGTCGCGAACGCGATGAAGAAATGAGGTTGGCAGTGATGTTAAGTTCAGAACAGAACCAGTCGCGGGTTTAATACCCAAAAACGCCATTTTTGAGTTCTAGAGAGAGAAACTCACGGGAATTGCTGGTAATTCATTGGGGATTCGTTGGAGGTAAGTTTTGTGGCTTAATTACATCATTTTAACATGAAATCCTTGGTTAAATCCCCGTAAATGGAAGATTTAAGGTGGGTTTGAGCCCTAGGCCTAAATTTAAGAAAAACACTGATTTGAGTGGGCAAATGGAGTCCGATTTCGAAAAATTTTATATGCACGGACTCGTATTGAGATAAGGAACCCGAATATATAATTTTTGTGATTTTTCGATAAGCGTACCGAAAGTCGGGTTTTGGCAACTTGTGGGTTTTGGTGAATTTTGAGTTAATTTGATTGGGTAATGCCCAATTGGCCTATTTTGATGTGATTCTATTGATTTTTATCGGATTCTACACTTGTGGAGGCCGACATTCGTGGCAAGAGGGTTATTGCTTAGCGGTTTTGTACCGGAATTGAGGTAAGTGGCTTGTCTAACCTCGTGTGGGGGAATTTTCACCCCTAGGATATTATGTGATAGTTGAAATGCCTTGTACGCGAGGTGACGGGCGTGTACATGCGCTGGTTGATGAACACGTATTTTATTCAGAAATGTTCGATTAGCGATATCCCTGTCTTTGGTTGTTAATTTGATGTTTTACCCGGTAGTGGTTAGAAGAGCATGATTAGGTAGCACTTAACTGTTTGGTTGCCTAACTGCCTTGTTTGAATTCCTTGTTAATTATTGGCACTATTTTTCGGTGAAGTTATAGTTGAGCATAATTATCTCTCTCTGTGGATTTCCTTAATTGGCTGTGTTTGTGGACTGCGGGTTCGATTCCCGGAGACCCAGGGCTGTGGGTTCGATTCCCAGAGACCCGACGTGACATTGGTAGGGACTACGGGTTCGATTCCCGAGATCCTGAGTTCTTTATTGGTAGGGACTGCGGGTTCGATTCCCGAGATCCTGAGTTATTTATTGGTAGGGACTGCGGGTTCGATTCCCGAGATCCTGAGTTATTTATTGGTAGGGACTGCGGGTTCGATTCCCGAGATCCCGAGTTATTTATTGGTAGGGACTGCGGGTTCGATTCCCGGAGATCCCGAGTTATTGTGATATTATTGAGACATGGGCCGCGGGTTCGATTCCCGGAGACCCAGGGGTACTGAGAATGGGACTGTGGGTTCAATTCCCACAGATCCTGGATTTGTTTATTTGAGTTGGTTATTTGTTATTAGCTTGATTGTAGACAGTTTCAGTAAATGTTGTTATTTTGGAAATTTTGTTGTTATCTGTTAAACTGTTTATTTTGTTATCATCATATTATTATTGTTTCTCAGTAGGGCCCTGACCTTCCTCGTCACTACTCCATCGAGGTTAGGCTTGGCACTTACCGAGTACCGCCGTGGTGTACTCATGCTACTCTTCTGCACACTTTTGTTGTGCAGATCCAGGTACATCAGAGCAGGCTCGTACTAGGTGATTCCGCAGCTTTCTGGGAGACTTCGAGGTATGATCTGCCACGTCCGCGGATCCGGAGGCTTCCCTTCTATTCAAGTATTACTAGTGGACATTTCTTCATTTCGTTGTTAGATACTCTTCACACTTAGAGCCACAGTTGTATTTCTCTTTAGTCTGTGTTACCGTGGGGTTCCGGATCTTGGTAGTGTTCTATTTATTGTATGACGGATGTATGTGCCAAGCGGCACGGATTACATACCTTTTTGTGTTATTTTCCGTTGTTCCTTATTTAAGTATTTTATAACTTGTATATTCCGCAACGTGTTAGGCTTACCTAGTCGTGGGGACTGGGTGCCATCACGACATGTTCACAATTGGTGAACTAGGGTCGTGACAAGTTGGTATCAGGAGCTCTAGGTTCATAGGAGTCACGGGACACAGACCGGTTACTTAGAGTCTCGCTGATCGATACGGAGACGTCTGTATTTATCTACGAGGGGCTATGTAACCGTTTAGGAAACTCTTCATTTCTTTTGGATTCCTTGTCGTGCGACATTTTTGGCATCAAAAATCTAAACTATTGCTTTCTATTCTCTCACAGATGGTGAGGACACGAGCTAACCGCGATGATCAGGTACCCGCGCCCCCTGTTGCTGCCGTCAGAGGCCGGGGCCGAGGTAGAGGACGAGGACGCGCCCGAGGTGCAGCCACAGCACCATCGCGCGCTGCCGCTGAGGTGCCACCGGTAGACCAGGTTGGAGCGCAGGCACCTGGTACACCGACTACAACTGCTACTACTCCAGCACTACAGGAGACCCTGGCTCAGTTCACGAGCATGTATACCACTTTGGCCCGGGCAGGATTGCTTCCTCTTGTCGCAGCCTACATCTCAGGCCGGGGGAGGGGCCCGGACTCCCGTAGCCGTTACTCAGGAGCAGCGTGTGCCAGTGGGACATGTTCCAGATGTTTTGGTTATGCCTCCTGCCGCCCCAGCACAACCAGGAGGTGGACCAGCTGCCTCTGAGGACGAGCAACGTAGATTGGAGAGGTTCAAGAAATATGACCCTCCAGTGTTTAGTGGTTTGGCTTCAGATGATGCATTGGGTTTTCTGGAGGAGTGTCATCATATTCTTCGCACTATGGGGATTGTGGAGACCAGCGGGGTTTCCTTCACCGCATTTCAGTTTCGTGGGGCCGCTTATGATCGGTGGCGCACGTATGAGTTGGATAGTCCAGAGGAGTCTGCTTCATTGACTTGGACGCAGTTTTCAGATCTGTTTTTGAGGGAGTTTGTTCCACACAGCCTTAGGGATTCTTGGCGCTCGGAGTTTGAGCGGTTGCGACGGGGCTCCATGTCAGTATCGGAGTATGCTATCAGTTTCACCCGTCTGGCCATGCATGCACCGGCCTTGGTAGCCACGGTTCGGGAGAGAGTACGGAGATTTATCGAGGGCCCGATTCCGCCTATCCGATCCAGCATGGCCACAGAGTTGGAGACAGATATATCTTATCGGCAGGCAGTTAGCAGGCGGTGAGGATCGAGAGTATGCTCCCTAGAGAGCGGGGAGACAGAGAGGCCAAGAGTCTCGCGAGTCGGGCCATTTCTCCGGAGCCCGCACTTCATCACGGGTCGTTTTGGTAGGGGTTATTCCGGTCGACCGCTCACTCGGCATTGCCTCGCGCAGCAGCAGTACTCCAGCTCCTCCCAGACCTCGCGAGCCTTATTATGCTCCCCGGCTTCCGATGCACCTCCGCGCGGGGTCCTTCCAGAGGTCCGGCTAGTGGGGGAGAGGCCGGTCAGTCACAGCCACCGTGTCCTCCCACAGCTTGCTTTGGGTGCGGGGATACTCGCCATCTGGGTGAGGGAGTGCCCCAGGCGTAGGAGGGGGCACCTCACCAGTCTTCGCAGCATCAGCGTGGCTCTCAGGGTCAGCAGGCTATCATTCTGGCTCCAGCCGCTATTCCACCTGCCCAGCCAGCCAGGGGCGGGGGTCAGGGTTCTAGAGGCCGCCCTCGAGAGGGGGGACAGGCTAGATTCTATGCTATTCCTGATCGCGCTACGGCTGTTGCATCTGACTCTGTTATCACAGGTATTATTTCTGGTTAGTCACAGGGAGGCATCGGTTCTATTCGACCCTGGTTCCACTTTTTCATATGTGTCTTCTTACTTTGCTTCTCATTTGGGTGTGCCTCGGGATTCTTTGAGTGCCCCCATTTATGTTTCCACTCCGGTGGGTGATTCTTTGGTTGTGGACCGCGTATATCGGTCGTGTTTGATTACCATTTGTGATTTTGAGACCAGAGCGGATCTATTGCTGCTTGGGATGGTCGATTTTGATATTATTCTGGGCATGGACTGGTTGTCGCCCCATTATGCTATTCTTGATTGTCACGCCAAGACCGTGACGCCGGCTATGCCAGGTATTCCACGTATTGAGTGGAGTGGTACTCTAGATCACACCCCTAGCCGTGTTATTTCTTTTCTCAGAGCTCAGCGTATGGTTGAGAAGGGGTGTGCTGCTTATCTTGCCTATGTGCGGGACGTCAGTATTGACCCTCCCTCTATTGATTCTGTTCATGTGGTACGTGACTTTGCTGATGTATTTCCAGCTGATCTTCCGGGCATGCCGCCTGACAGAGACATTGACTTTGCTATTGACTTGTTGCCGGGCACTCAGCCCATTTCTATTCCACCGTACCGTATGGCTCCTCCCGAATTAAAGGAGTTGAAGGATCAGTTACAGGAGTTATTGGGCAAGGGTTTTATTCGACCCAGTGTTTCGCCTTGGGGTGCTCCTGTATTGTTTGTGAAGAAAAAGGACGGTTCTATGCGTATGTGTATTGACTATCGTCAGCTGAATAAGGTTACAGTGAAGAACCGGTATCCTTTGCCCCGTATTGATGACTTATTTGACCAGTTACAGGGCGCACATGTGTTTTCTAAGATTGATTTGCGCTCTGGGTATCACCAGCTGAAGATTCGGGAGCCAGATATCCCGAAGACTGCCTTCAGGACCTGGTATGGTCACTATGAGTTCCTCGTGATGTCTTTTGGGTTGACTAATGCTCCAGCAGCATTTATGCATTTGATGCACAGTGTGTTCAAGCCTTATCTGGACTCGTTCGTGATTGTCTTCATTGATGATATTCTAGTATATTCTCGGAGTCGGGAAGAGCACGAGCAACATTTGAGGATAGTGCTTCAGATTCTGAGGGAGAAGCAGCTTTATGCCAAGTTCTCTAAATGTGAATTCTGGTTGAGTTCAGTGGCATTTTTGGGCCACGTGGTGTCGAGTGATGGTATTCGAGTAGATCCGAGGAAGGTGGAGGCCGTGCAGAGTTGGCCCAGACCCTCCTCCGCTACTGAGATTCGCAGTTTCCTTGGTTTGGCGGGCTATTACCGTCGTTTCGTAGAGGGGTTCTCTTCGATTGCAGCACCTATGACTAGATTGACCCAAAAGGGTGCCCCTTTTCAGCGGACAGACGAGTGTGAGGCGAGCTTTCAGAAGCTCAAGACAGCTTTGACTTCGGCCCCTATATTGATGTTGCCTACAGGTACGGGGTCCTATACCGTATATTGTGATGCCTCACGAGTTGGACTCGGTGCGGTATTGATGCGGGACGGTAGGGTGATTGCCTACGCGTCGAGACAGCTGAAGGTGCATGAGAAGAATTATCCTGTTCATGATTTGGAGCTAGTTGCCATTGTTCACGCCTTGAAAATTTGGCGTCATTATTTATATGGGGTTCCTTCTGAGATCTACACTGATCACCGGAGCTTGCAGCACTTGCTTAAGCAGAAGGACCTGAACATGCGTCAGAGGAGATGGTTGGAACTATTGAAGGACTATGATATTACTATTCTCTATCATCCAGGCAAGGCTAATGTGGTTGCTGATGCCTTGAGTCGTCGGGCAGAGAGTTTGGGGAGTTTGGCATATCTACCAGCTTCGGAGAGGCCTATGGCGATGGATGTTCATGCTTTGGCCAGGCAGTTGGTTAGACTGGATCTTTCGGAGCCCAGCCGAGTTCTAGCTTGTGTGGTTTCTCGGTCTTCTCTATTTGACCGCATCGGGGAGCGTCAGTTCGACGACCCTCACTTGCTTGTCCTTCAGGATAGAGTTCGGCGTGGTGATGCTCGGGATGTTACCATCGGGGAAGATGGAGTTATGAGGATGCAGGGCCGTATCTGTGTGCCCAATGTAGATGACCTTCGAGAGCTGATTCTAGCAGAGGCCCATAGTTCGCGGTATTCCATCCATCCGGGTGCCGCGAAGATGTATCAGGACTTGAAACAGCATTACTGGTGGAGGCGGATGAAGAGGGATATAGTTGATTACGTTTCTAGATGCCTAAATTGCCAGCAGGTGAAGTATGAGCATCAGCGTCCGGGTGGATTGATGCAGCAGATTGAGATTCCAGAGTGGAAATGGGAGCGCATCACCATGGACTTTGTATCTGGACTTCCACGGACTATTAGGAAGTTTGATTCTATTTGGGTTATTGTGGATCGGTTGACCAAGTCCGCCCATTTTATACCGGTGAGCACTACTTATTCATCGGAGCGACCGGCGGAGATCTATATCAAGGAGATAGTTCGGCTGCATGGTATTCCAGTTTCCATCATTTCAGATAGAGGCACTCAGTTCACTTCACGGTTCTGGAGAGCTGTACAGCAAGAGTTAGGTACTCGGGTGGAGCTGAGCACAGCATTTCACCCCCAGACTGATGGGCAGTCCGAGCGCACTATTCAGATTTTGGAGGATATGCTCCGTGCGTGCGTGATTGAGTTTGGAGGTTCATGGGATCACTTCTTGCCACTGGCGGAGTTTGCTTATAACAACAGCTATCAGTCCATTATACAGATGGCACCGTATGAGGCCCTATATGGTAGGAGGTGCAGGTCTCCCGTGGGTTGGTTCGAGCCCGGCGAGGCCAGGTTGCTAGGTACTGATATGGTTCAGGATGCAATGGACAAGGTCAAGGTGATTCAGGACAGACTTCGTGCAGCCCAGTCTAGACAGAAGAGTTATGCGGACAAGAAGGTTCGCGATGGTTGGTGAGCGGGTTCTGCTTCGAGTCTCGCCCATGAAGGGCGTTTTGAGGTTTGGGAAGAAAGGGAAACTGAGTCCCAGATTTATTGGCCCTTTTGAGATTTTGAGGCGTGTCGGGGAGGTTGCTTATGAGTTGGCTTTACCTCCTAGCCTAGCCGGAGTTCACCCCGTATTTCATGTCTCCATGCTCCGGAGATACCATGGTGACCCGTCGCACGTATTGGATTTCACATCTGTTCAGCTAGACAAGGATCTTTCTTATGTTGAGGAGCCAGTAGCCATTCTAGACAGGCAAGTTAGGAAGCTAAGGTCAAAGAACATCGCTTCGGTAAAGGTTCAGTGGCGGGGCCAGCCGGTCGAGGAGGCGACTTGGGAGACCGAGCAGGATATGCGCAGCCAGTACCCTCATCTTTTCACTACTCCAGGTATGTTTTCTATGCTCGTTCGAGGACGAACGAATCTTTAAGTGTGGGAAGATGTAACGACCCGACCGGTCGTTTTAGAAAATTACGCCCCAATCCCTAATTTAACTGTTCCCCTAAGTTCATTTCTGCTATTGTGAGTTGCCGGGAGAGTTGGTTCCAAAAATTTGAGCATTTTGGGACACTTAGTCCCTAAATGAGAGCTTTGAAAACTAGAAAACGGTTCGTAGCCGGAACAGTGTTAAGACGATCTCGGAACGGAAATCCGATGGTTCCATTAGCTCCGTTAGGTGATTTCGGGGTTGGGAGCGCGTTCGGAATATATTTTGGAGGTCCGTAGCTCAATTAGGCTTGAAATGCCGAAGGTTGAAATTTTAGCGAATCCGAACGATAGGTGAGATTTTGATCCGGGGGTCGGAATGGAATTCCGACAATTTCTGTAGCTTCATTATGTGATTTTGGATATGTCCGCAAATTTTCAGGTCATTTGGACGTCATTTGGCCGGGTTTTTGATTGAATGTTAGTTTTGAAAGTTTTGAAGAAACTTAGGCTTGAATCGATGTGATTTATGGGTTTTGATGTTGTTAGACGTGTTTTTATGATTGGAATAAGTTCGTATCGTGTTTTGGAGTATGTTGGTGGTTTTCGTTGGGGTCCCGGAGGCCTCGGGATGAATTCGGACCATCATCCGGCGTTTGGAAGCATGAAATGGTCTGCTGAAATCTGCAGATCACCGGGCATAAAACAAGCCTTCGCGTTCGCGAAGGAAGGTTCCGCGTTCGCGAAGGCCAGGTTCAGTAAGGCATCGCGTTCGCGAGGCCAATGCCGCGTTCGCGAAGGGGGAGGCCAGTTGGTCATCGCGTTCGCGAGGGGTGGGTCGCGTTCGCGTAAGAGGGAAAGGAAAGGCATCGCGGACGCGTGACTTCACGTCGCGTTCGCGTTGAGTAAAAGTCAGGAGGCTGAGGATTTGATCTTCGCGGACGCGTGAGAGAGTGCCGCGTTCGCGATGAAGAAGAGGAGGAAGGCATCGCGTTCGCGTGAGAGGCGTCGCGAACGCGATGAAGAAATGAGGCTGGCAGTGATGTTAAGTTCAGAACAGAACCAGTCGCGGGTTTAATACCCAAAAACGCCATTTTTGAGTTCTAGAGAGAGAAACTCACGGGAATTGTTGGTAATTCATTGGGGATTCGTTGGAGGTAAGTTTTGTGGCTTAATTACATCATTTTAACATGAAATCCTTGGTTAAATCCCCGTAAATGGAAGATTTAAGGTGGGTTTGAGCCCTAGGCCTAAATTTAAGAAAAACACTGATTTGAGTGGGCAAATGGAGTCCGATTTCGAAAAATTTTATATGCACGGACTCGTATTGAGATAAGGAACCCGAATATATAATTTTTGTGATTTTTCGATAAGCGTACCGAAAGTCGGGTTTTGGCAACTTGTGGGTTTTGGTGAATTTTGAGTTAATTTGATTGGGTAATGCCCAATTGGCCTATTTTGATGTGATTCTATTGATTTTTATCAGATATTCTACACTTGTGGAGGCCGACATTCGTGGCAAGAGGGTTATTGCTTAGCGGTTTTGTACCGGAATTGAGGTAAGTGGCTTGTCTAACCTCGTGTGGGGGAATTTTCACCCCTAGGATATTATGTGATAGTTGAAATGCCTTGTACGCGAGGTGACGGGCGTGTACATGCGCTGGTTGATGAACACGTATTTTATTCAGAAATGTTCGATTAGCGATATCCCTGTCTTTGGTTGTTAATTTGATGTTTTACCCGGTAGTGGTTAGAAGAGCATGATTAGGTAGCACTTAACTGTTTGGTTGCCTAACTGCCTTGTTTGAATTCCTTGTTAATTATTGGCACTATTTTTCGGTGAAGTTATAGTTGAGCATAATTATCTCTCTCTGTGGATTTCCTTAATTGGCTGTGTTTGTGGACTGCGGGTTCGATTCCCGGAGACCCAAGGCTGTGGGTTCGATTCCCAGAGACCCGACGTGACATTGGTAGGGACTACGGGTTCGATTCCCGAGATCCTGAGTTCTTTATTGGTAGGGACTGCGGGTTCGATTCCCGAGATCCTGAGTTATTTATTGGTAGGGACTGCGGGTTCGATTCCCGAGATCCTGAGTTATTTATTGGTAGGGACTGCGGGTTCGATTCCCGAGATCCTGAGTTATTTATTGGTAGGGACTGCGGGTTCGATTCCCGGAGATCCCGAGTTATTGTGATATTATTGAGACATGGGCTGCGGGTTCGATTCCCGGAGACCCAGGGGTACTGAGAATGGGACTGTGGGTTCAATTCCCACAGATCCTGGATTTGTTTATTTGAGTTGGTTATTTGTTATTAGCTTGGTTGTAGACAGTTTCAGTAAATGTTGTTATTTTGGAAATTTTGTTGTTATCTGTTAAACTGTTTATTTTGTTATCATCATATTATTATTGTTTCTCAGTAGGGCCCTGACCTTCCTCGTCACTACTCCATCGAGGTTAGGCTTGGCACTTACCGAGTACCGCCGTGGTGTACTCATGCTACTCTTCTGCACACTTTTGTTGTGCAGATCCAGGTACATCAGCAGGCTCGTACTAGGTGATTCTGCAGCTTTCTGGGAGACTTCGAGGTATGATCTGCCACGTCCGCGGATCCGGAGGCTTCCCTTCTATTCAAGTATTACTAGTGGACATTTCTTCATTTCGTTGTTAGATACTCTTCACACTTAGAGCCACAGTTGTATTTCTCTTTTAGTCTGTGTTACCGTGGGGTTCCGGATCTTGGTAGTGTTCTATTTATTGTATGACGGATGTATGTGCCAAGCGGCACGGATTACATACCTTTTTGTGTTATTTTCCGATGTTCCTTATTTAAGTATTTTATAACTTGTATATTCCGCAACGTGTTAGGCTTACCTAGTCGTGGGGACTGGGTGCCATCACGACATGTTCACAATTGGTGAACTAGGGTCGTGACAAGTACTAGGTGATTCTGCAGCTTTCTGGGAGACTTCGAGGTATGATCTGCTACGTCCGCGGATCCGGAGGCTTCCCTTCTATTCTAGTATTACTAGTGGACATTTCTTCATTTCGTTGTTAGATACTCTTCACACTTAGAGCCACAGTTGTATTTCTCTTTAGTCTGTGTTACCGTGGGGTTCCGGATCTTGGTAGTGTTTTATTCATTGTGTGACGGATGTATGTGCCAAGCGGCACGAATTACATATCTTTTATGTTATTTTTCCGCTGTTTCTTATTTAAGTATTTATAACTTATATATTCCGCAACGTGTTAGGCTTACCTAGTCGTGGGGATTGGGTTCCATCACGACATGTTCACAATTGGTGAACTAGGGTCGTGACATTTCCAGTATTGAATTCATTTTAAAGTGTGTAAATACACAGACCGGTTACTTAGAGTCTCGCTGATCGATACGGAGACGTCTGTATTTATCTACGAGGGGCTATGTAACCGTTTAGGAAACTCTTCATTTCTTTTGGATTCCTTGTCGTGCGACATTTTTGGCATCAAAAATCTAAACTATTGCTTTCTATTCTCTCACGGATGGTGAGGACACGAGCTACTCGCGATGATCAGGTACCCGCGCCCCCTGTTGCCGCCGTCGGAGGCCGGGGCCGAGGTAGAGGACGAGGACGCGCCCGAGGTGCGGCCACAGCACCATCGCGCGCTGCCGCCGAGGTGCCACCGGTAGACCAGGTTGGAGCGCAGGCACCCGGTACACCGACTACAGCTGCTACTACTCCGGCACTACGGGAGACCCCGGCTCGGCTCATGAGCACGTATACCACTTTGGCCCAGGCGCAGGATTGCTTCCTCTTGTTGCGGCCTACAACCTGGGTCGGGGGAGGGGCCCGGACTCCCGTAGCCGTTACTCGGGAGCAGCGTGTGCCGGTGGGACATGTTCCGGATGTTTTGGTTATGCCTCCCGCCGCCCCAACACAGCCCGGGGAGGTGGACCAGCCGCCTCCGAGGACGAGCAGCGTAGATTGGAGAGGTTCAAGAAATACGACCCTCCAGTGTTTAGTGGTCTGGTTTCATATGATGCATTGGGTTTTCTAGAGGAGTGTCATCGTATTCTTCGTACTATGGGGATTGTGGAGACCGGCGGGGTTTCCTTCACTGCTTTTCAGTTTCGTGGGGCCGCTTATGATTGGTGGCGCACGTATGAGTTGGATAGTCCAGAGGAGTCTGCTTCATTGACTTGGACGCAGTTTTCGGATCTATTTTTGAGGGAGTTTGTTCCACAGAGCCTTAGGGATTCTTGGCGCTCGGAGTTTGAGCGGTTGCGACAGGGGCTCCATGTCAGTATCGGAGTATGCCATCAGTTTCACCCGTCTGGCCAGGCATGCACCGGCCTTGGTAGCCACGGTTCGGGAGAGAGTACGGAGATTTATTGAGGGCCCGATTCCGCCTATCCGATCCAGCATGGCCAGAGAGTTGGAGACGGATATATCTTATCAGCAGGCGGTGAGCATCGCCGGGAGGATCGAGAGTATGCTCCCTAGAGAGCGGGGAGATAGAGAGGCCAAAAGGTCTCGTGAGTCGGGCCATTTCTCCGGAGCCCGCACTTCATCAGCGCAGGTCGTTTTGGTAGGGGTTATTCCGGTCGACCGGTTCACTCGGCATTGCCCGCGGCAGGTAGTACTCCAGCTCTTCCAGCACCTCGAGAGCCTTATTATGCTCCCCCGGCTTCCAGTGCACCTCTCGCGCGGGGTCCTTCCGCAGGTCGCTAGCTGGGGGAGAGGCCGGTCGACCACGATCACCGTGTCCTCCCGTAGCTTGCTTTGGGTGCGGGGATACTCGCCATCCGGCTAGGGAGTGCCCCGAGCGTAGGAGGGGGCACCTCACCGGTCTTCGCGACGATCGGCCGTGGCTCTCGTGGTCGGCGAGCTATCATTCCGGCCTCCAGCTGCTATTCCACCGCCCGGCCCGGCCCGCGAGCGGGGGTCGTGGTTCTAGAGGCCGCCCTCGAGAGGGGGACAGCCGGATTCTATGCTATTCCCGATCGCGCCGCGGCTGTTGCATCCGACTCCGTTATCACAGGTATTATTCCGGTTAGTCACAGGGAGGCATCGGTTCTATTCGACCCCGGTTCCACTTTTTCATATGTGTCTTCTTACTTTGCTTCTCATTTGGGTGTGCCTCGGGATTCTTTGAGTGCCCCCATTTATGTTTCCACTCCGGTGGGTGATTCTTTGGTCGTGGACCGTGTATATCGGTCGTGTTTGGTTACCATTTGTGATTTTGAGACCAGAGCGGATCTATTGCTGCTCGGGATGGTCGATTTTGATATTATTCTGGGCATGGACCGGTTGTCGCCCCATTATGCTATTCTTGATTGTCACGCCAAGACCGTGACGCTGGCTATGCCAGGGCATTCCACGTATTGAGTGGAGTGGTACTCTAGATCACACCCCTAGCCGTGTTATTTCTTTTCTCGGAGCTCAGCGTATGGTTGAGAAGGGGTGTGCTGCTTATCTAGCCTATGTGCGGGACGTCAGTATTGACCCTCCCTCTATTGATTCTGTTCATGTGGTACGTGACTTTGCTGATGTATTTCCAGCTGATCTTCCGGGCATGCCGCCTGACAGAGACATTGACTTTGCTATTGACTTGTTGCCGGGCACTCAGCCCATTTCTATTCCACCGTACCGTATGGCTCCTCCTGAGTTGAAGGAGTTGAAGGATCAGTTACAGGAGTTATTGGGCAAGGGTTTTATTCGACCCAGGTGTTTCGCCTTGGGGTGCTCCTGTATTGTTTGTGAAGAAAAAGGACGGTTCTATGCGTATGTGTATTGACTATCGTCAGCTGAATAAGGTTACAGTGAAGAACCGGTATCCTTTGCCCCGTATTGATGATTTATTTGACCAGTTACAGGGCGCACAAGTGTTTTCTAAGATTGATTTGCGCTCTGGGTATCACCAGCTGAAGATTCGGGAGCCAGATATCCCGAAGATTGCCTTCAAGACCCGGTATGGTCACTATGAGTTCCTAGTGATGTCTTTTGGGCTGACTAATGCCCCAGCAGCCTTTATGCATTTGATGCACAGTGTGTTCAGGCCTTATCTGGACTCGTTCGTGATTGTCTTCATTGATGATATTCTAGTATATTCTCGGAGCCGGGAAGAGCACGAGCGGCATTTGAGGATAGTGCTTCAGATCCTGAGGGAGAAGCAGCTTTATGCCAAGTTCTCTAAATGTGAATTTTGGTTGAGTTCTGTGGCATTTTTGGGCCACGTGGTGTCGAGTGATGGTATTCGAGTAGATCCGAGGAAGGTGGAGGCCGTGCAGAGTTGGCCCAGACCCTCCTCACCTACTGAGATTCGCAGTTTCCTTGGTTTGGCGGGCTATTGCCGTCGTTTCGTAGAGGGGTTCTCTTCGATTGCTGCACCTATGACTAGATTGACCCAAAAGGGTGCGCCTTTCCAGTGGACAAACGAGTGTGAGGCGAGCTTTCAGAAGCTCAAGACAGCCTTGACTTCGGCCCCTATATTGATGTTGCCTACAGGTTCGGGGTCCTATACCGTATATTGTGATGCCTCACGAGTTGGACTCGGCGCGGTATTGATGCAGGACGGTAGGGTGATTGCCTACGCGTCGAGACAGCTAAAAGTGCATGAGAAGAATTACCCTGTTCATGATTTGGAGCTAGCCGCCATTGTTCACGCCTTGAAAATTTGGCGTCATTATTTATATGGGGTTCCTTGTGAGATCTACACTGATCACCGGAGCTTGCAGCACTTGCTTAAGCTGAAGGACCTGAATATGCGTCAGAGGAGATGGTTGGAACTACTGAAGGACTATGATATTACTATTCTCTATCATCCGGGCAAGGCTAATGTGGTTGCTGATGCCTCGAGTCGTCGGGCAGAGAGTTTGGGGAGTTTAGCATATCTACCAGCTTCGGAGAGGCCTATGGCGATGGATGTTCAGGGCTTTGGCCAGGCAGTTGGTTAGACTGGATCTTTCGGAGCCCAGCCGGGTTCTAGCTTGTGTGGTTTCTCGGTCTTCTCTATTTGACCGCATCGGGGAGCGTCAGTTCGACGACCCTCACTTGCTTGTCCTTCAGGATAGAGTTCGGCGTGGTGATGCTCGGGATGTTACCATCGGGGAAGATGGAGTTATGAGGATGCAGGGCCGTATCTGTGTGCCCAATGTAGATGACCTTCGAGAGCTGATTCTAGCAGAGGCCCATAGTTCGCGGTATTCCATCCATCCGGGTGCCGCGAAGATGTATCAGGACTTGAAACAACATTACTGGTGGAGGCGGATGAAGAGGGATATAGTTGATTACGTTTCTAGATGCCTAAATTGCCAGCAGGTGAAGTATGAGCATCAGCGTCCGGGTGGATTGATGCAGCAGATTGAGATTCCCGAGTGGAAATGGGAGCGCATCACCATGGACTTTGTATCTGGACTTCCACGGACTATTAGGAAGTTTGATTCTATTTGGGTTATTGTGGATCGGCTGACCAAGTCCGCCCATTTTATACCGGTGAGCACTACTTATTCATCGGAGCGACCGGCGGAGATCTATATCAAGGAGATAGTTCGGCTGCATGGTATTCCAGTTTCCATCATTTCAGATAGAGGCACTCAGTTCACTTCACGGTTCTGGAGAGCCGTACAGCAGGAGTTAGGTACTCGGGTAGAGCTGAGCACAATGTTTCACCCCCAGACTGATGGTCAGTCCGAGCACACTATTCAGTTTTTTGGAGGATATGCTCCGTGCGTGCGTGATTGAGTTTGGAGGTTCATGGGATCACTTCTGCCACTGGCGGAGTTTGCTTATAACAATAGCTACCAGTCCAGTATTCAGATGGCACCGTATGAGGCCCTATATGGTAGGAGGTGCAGGTCTCCCGTGGGTTGGTTTGAGCCGGGCGAGGCCAGGTTGCTAGGTACCGATATGGTTCAGGAGGCTATGGACAAGGTCAAGGTGATTCAGGACAGACTTCGTGCGGCCCAGTCCAGACAGAAGAGTTATGCGGACAAGAAGGTTCGCGATGTGGCTTTTATGGTTGGTGAGCGGGTTCTGCTTCGAGTCTCGCCCATGAAGGGCGTTATGAGGTTTGGGAAGAAAGGGAAGCTGAGTCCTAGATTTATTGGCCCTTTTGAGATTTTGAGGCGTGTTGGGGAGGTTGCTTATGAGTTGGCCTTACCTCCCGGCCTAGCCGGAGTTCACCCCGTATTTCATGTCTCCATGCTCCGGAGATACCATGGTGACCCGTCGCACGTATTGGATTTCACATCTGTTCAGCTAGACAAGGATCTTTCTTATGTTGAGGAGCCAGTAGCCATTCTAGACAGGCAAGTCGGGAAGCTAAGGTCAAAGAACATCGCTTCGGTAAAGGTTCAGTGGCGGGGCCAGCCGGTCGAGGAGGCGACTTGGGAGACCGAGCAGGATATGCGCAGCCAGTACCCTCATCTTTTCACTACTCCAGGTATGTTTTCTATGCTCGTTCGAGGACGAACGAATCTTTAAGTGTGGGAAGATGTAACGACCCGACCGGTCGTTTTAGAAAATTACGCCCCTATCCCTAATTTAACTGTTTCCCTAAGTTCATTTCTGCTATTGTGGGTTGCCGGGAGAGTCGGTTCCGAAAATTTGAGCATTTTGGGACACTTAGTCCCTAAATAAGAGCTTTGAAACTAGAAAACGGTTCGTAGCCGGAACAGTGTTAAGACGATCTCGGAACGGAAATCCGATGGTTCCATTAGCTCCGTTAGGTGATTTCGGGGTTGGGAGCGCGTTCGGAATGTATTTTGGAGGTCCGTAGCTCAATTAGGCTTGAAATGCCGAAGGTTGAAATTTTAGCGAATCCGAACGATAGGTGAGATTTTGATCCGGGGTCGGAATGGAATTCCGACAATTTCTGTAGCTTCATTATGTGATTTTGGATATGTCCGCAAATTTTCAGGTCATTTGGACGTCATTTGGCCGGGTTTTGGATTGAATGTTAGTTTTGAAAGTTTTGAAGAAACTTAGGCTTGAATCGATGTGATTTATGGGTTTTGATGTTGTTAGACGTGTTTTTATGATTGGAATAAGTTCGTATCGTGTTTTGGAGTATGTTGGTGGTTTTCGTTGGGGTCCCGGAGGCCTCGGGATGAATTCGGACCATCATCCGGCGTTTGGAAGCATGAAATGGTCTGCTGAAATCTGCAGATCACCGGGCATAAAACAAGCCTTCGCGTTCGCGAAGGAAGGTTCCGCGTTCGCGAAGGCCAGGTTCAGTAAGGCATCGCGTTCGCGAGGTCAATGCCGCGTTCGCGAAGGGTGAGGCCAGTGGGTCATCGCGTTCGCGAGGGGTGGGTCGCGTTCGCGTAAGAGGGAAAGGAAAGGCATCGCGGACGCGTGACATCACGTCGCGTTCGCGTTGAGTAAAAGTCAGGAGGCTGAGGATTTGATCTTCGCGGACGCGTGAGAGAGTGCCGCGTTCGCGATGAAGAAGAGGAGGAAGGCATCGCGTTCGCGTGAGAGGCGTCGCGAACGCGATGAAGAAATGAGGCTGGCAGTGATGTTAAGTTCAGAACAGAACCAGTCGCGGGTTTAATACCCAAAAACGCCATTTTTGAGTTCTAGAGAGAGAAACTCACGGGAATTGTTGGTAATTCATTGGGGATTCGTTGGAGGTAAGTTTTGTGGCTTAATTACATCATTTTAACATGAAATCCTTGGTTAAATCCTTGTAAATGGAAGATTTAAGGTGGGTTTGAGCCCTAGGCCTAAATTTAAGAAAAACACTGATTTGAGTGGGCAAATGGAGTCCGATTTCGATAAATTTTATATGCACGGACTCGTATTGAGATAAGGAACCCGAATATATAATTTTTGTGATTTTTCGATAAGCGTACCGAAAGTCGGGTTTTGGCAACTTGTGGGTTTTGGTGAATTTTGAGTTAATTTGATTGGGTAATGCCCAATTGGCCTATTTTGATGTGATTCTATTGATTTTTATCGGATTCTACACTTGTGGAGGCCGACATTCGTGGCAAGAGGATTATTGCTTAGCGGTTTTGTACCGGAATTGAGGTAAGTGGCTTGTCTAACCTCGTGTGGGGGAATTTTCACCCCTAGGATATTATGTGATAGTTTAAATGCCTTGTACGCGAGGTGACGGGCGTGTACATGCGCCGGTTGTTGAACACGTACTTTATTAAAAATGTTCGAAGAGCGATATTTCTGTCTTTGGCCGTTAATTTGATATATTTACCCGGTAGTGGTTAGAAGAGCATGATTAGGTAGCACTTAACTGTTTGGGTGCCTAACTGCCTTGTTTGAATTCCTTGTTAATTATTGGCACTATTTTTCGGTGAAGTTATAGTTGAGCATAATTATTTCTCTCTGTGGATTTCCTTAATTGGTTGTGTTTGTGGACTGCGGGTTCGATTCCCGGAGACCCAGGGCTGTGGGTTCGATTCCCAGAGACCCGACGTGATATTGGTAGGGACTACGGGTTCGATTCCCGAGATCCTGAGTTATTTATTGGTAGGGACTGCGGGTTCGATTCCCGAGATCCCGAGTTATTTATTGGTAGGGACTGCGGGTTCGATTCCCGAGATCCTGAGTTATTTATTGGTAGGGACTGCGGGTTCGATTCCCGAGATCCTGAGTTATTTATTGGTAGGGACTGCGGGTTCGATTCCCGGAGATCCTGAGTTATTGTGATATTATTGAGACATGGGCTGCGGGTTCGATTCCCGGAGACCCAGAGGTACTGAGAATGGGACTGTGGGTTCAATTCCCACAGATCCTGGATTTGTTTATTTGAGTTGGTTATTTGTTATTAGCTTGGTTGTAGACAGTTTCAGTAAATGTTGTTATTTTGGAAATTTTGTTGTTATCTGTTAAACTGTTTATTTTGTTATCATCATATTATTATTGTTTCTCAGTAGGGCCCTGACCTTCCTCGTCACTACTCCATCGAGGTTAGGCTTGGCACTTACCGAGTACCGCCGTGGTGTACTCATGCTACTCTTCTGCACACTTTTGTTGTGCAGATCCAGGTACATCAGAGCAGGCTCGTACTAGGTGATTCTGCAGCTTTCTGGGAGACTTCGAGGTATGATCTGCTACGTCCGCGGATCCGGAGGCTTCCCTTCTATTCTAGTATTACTAGTGGACATTTCTTCATTTCGTTGTTAGATACTCTTCACACTTAGAGCCACAGTTGTATTTCTCTTTAGTCTGTGTTACCGTGGGGTTCCGGATCTTGGTAGTGTTTTATTCATTGTGTGACGGATGTATGTGCCAAGCGGCACGAATTACATATCTTTTATGTTATTTTTCCGCTGTTTCTTATTTAAGTATTTATAACTTATATATTCCGCAACGTGTTAGGCTTACCTAGTCGTGGGGACTGGGTGCCATCACGACATGTTCACAATTGGTGAACTAGGGTCGTGACAAAGGTTATGGTGCTTCGTAGATGTGAAGAAATACTAGGGTATTTTGAACTGAGGTTGGTAAGGAATGCTTGGTGTATAGAAAAGAGTGATAGCTAATAGTATCCGTATGTAATCATGATCTGCAGTGTCAGAATTCTAATAAGGCACGAGTGGTTCTGTTCAATAAGACAGTTGAATTACAGCTGAATAAGGGTGAATGATGCCCGAGAATGGTTTTGCAGTGTTCAAGATTTTACTTGTAACAGTCAAGTGTCTCAAATTTGTGCATGTGGCTAAAGATGGTGGTTTCGTTAGAAGAGATCGGTACTTGTGTTATATTATGTGAATGAAGGGATTCTATGTAATCCGTATTGGAAGGTAATGATAACGAATTCAAATCGCAAGAGGTTCTTCAAAATAAAGTATTGTAGGATGTGATCCTTCTGGAAATTTGAGAGAGTATTCAGTGGCCTATATGTCTCAGACCGTGTGGTCTTATGTACGAGTCTCGTGTGGAATGAGTTCATGTGTTATGGTGCTACGGTAGTGGCTAATATTAAATCAAAGATGAATCAGAAAGGAAACTGGGTAAATGGAATGACTTGTTAATAAAACCGAATGGTATGATAAAGAATACGACTAATTCCTGGTATGTGGTTGAAGTAATGAGTCTTGCAGATATTGTGCAATAAAGCTTTTGAGTGTTGGCAGTCGTGTGACCCAATATGGGTATAAAATGTGTATAAGGACTCAGTCCTGGCAGTTAAACTTATGCAATGAATGGGAAGTTGATAATGGTATATTCTAGGTTTTGAGAACAGTTCATAATATATGGGAAGTCAATAAAATTATTGAGCAGCGCGAACAGCTGCAGATGAATTAAGAATCGATCTTTCTGATGATTTAAGAAAACGGTACTGCTATTCTATTAACTTGGCAGGGAATATGATCCAAAAAGGACAAGGTAATGTAAACTGATGATATCCAGTGGTATGGTGGTATTCTCTTGTGGGATCGACTGTAATAATTAAGTCGTTGATGGCATAATGAAATTTCTGAATGGCCGTCGTGGTATGAATGGACGCTTGATGTGCGTTATGTATTCGTACGGTGGAGTGTGGAACCAGGTATTGTGATTCATGTGTTGTAAATGTGTTGGAGACTTGAAGTTCTCGTTAGTCCGCCTATGCAGTGGTTGTATATCATGGGTATCGACACCGTTTTGTGATTTTTGAAAATCAGAAGCTCTAATGGCTTTTTCTCTCTTGACAAGTATAAAATGAATTCGGATTATGATACTTGATTGCTGACTGGTTGACATAAGCCAGGTCGTCTAGACAAATGTGATATGGACTATATCGGAAAATGGCACAAATTGCGTAGCAGAGAGCATCAGAGTATGCTCCAACAGGAGTAGTTGTACCCAGGACCAGCGGACGGCTGGTAGGCATTGCTTTGTGAGTTGGACCTTAGTGGCGAATGTCAGTGTAGAGGTATCTACCATTGATTCAGTTCCGGTATTGAGAAACGTTGTCGGATGCGTTTCATGTGGCCGAGCTTGAGGCTATATATATATATATATATATATATATGTTTGCTGTAATGAGAAAATTCGACTCGATATGCATTTCTTTTTTTACTTGGATCGGGTGGCACGCCGCCACAGGTATGGTATCTAGATCGGGTGGCACGCCGCCACGGGTATGTCATTGGAGCGGGTTGCACGCCGCAACGGAATATTGTGAAAATATAGTTAGTTATATGTTACCTAGTATACAATACCTCCTGGCTTCTGAGGAAGAGTCTGTATTGAGTATCGCTTGGCGAAAGGCACATCGGTTGTGTTCTTTCAGGATTTGATAGCATACGTTAATTGTTTCACCGTGGGTGAGGTTGATTGCTTGGGTTCAGACCTAAATATGTGTGTGGCTGATCGTTTTGAGCTTAGTGGCTTGAGGTGCTTCATGAGTAATAACGTTGGGATAGAATCACGAATCGTGGCAAGGCCACGTGATGTTATGACCTCTCGAGGAGGATTCAGGTACTTTATTTCTATAATGCGAGACGCAATCTTAGTTTTATATTATGATGGCACTGAGGAATTGAACTGCAGCTCTTTTGCCGGAGACAGTTGTCATGAATTGAGTCGTCATGATTCGAGTGTGTGCATACGTTTCTATTGGAGCCTATGTTGTGCTCATCGTGGCTTAGGCCGGTGTTGAGGTGTCTTATCACCAGTGCGGTGCGTTATAATCGAAATGGTCGATGGAGCCAATAATGAATGTGAGTATATGTGATTCTAGTTGATTAGAAAGGTAATACCGAGATTTGGGTCCGAAGTCTGTTGTGGTATCAGTTAAAGGTGAAATGGATTCATGAATGGTTGACCTGAGAGATGGGTTCGATATATCGCGTGTTTGGTTGTCGTGGGCATGATATGAAGGTGCTGGAATAAGACTCTATCTAATGAAAGAGGTTTTCAGCTAGTATTTGATGATTGTGGCCAGTTGTTGTGATTAGAGACTATCGTCTCGAGTGATTGGGTTGTGGGATACATCATATGATCTCACCCGGAGTGGTGAGTATGGCTTATTGCAGTGGATTCTAGTGTATCCTGAGTACAGGAATGGGATTAGCAATTGGTATATGATTTCAGAAAGTACAATGTGATTTATGGTTCGGATGGGCTGTGAAATTTTGACTATATGGTGTTTTCGGACTTGCGTGAGGTAGGGTGACGTATGATCGCCCGAATATATGCTGGGTAAGGTCATTCAGCTATTGAGTTGCTTCTAGTACCACTCCGGTACGCTCGAGGACGAGCGTTTGTTTAAGTTGGGGAGAATGTAACGACCCGACCCGTCGTTACGGGAATTTACCACTCCGTCATGTTGCATTTACATATATTATGATTTTATATCCGTGTTAGAGTCTATCGGGTAAATTAGGAGTGAATTGGATTGAAAATGAGGCATATAGCCTTTTTGAAGGAGACTTGAATAAGGAAAGTCAACCCGGAGTTGACTATTTGGTTAGAGGGCTCGGAATCGGATTCTGATAATTCGGATAGTTCCGGGAGGTGATTTGTGACTTAGGGGAGCGATCGGAATTGAATTTGGAGACCGGTGTAGAAATAGGCTTGAATTGGCTAAGGTTGAATTTTGACGAAATCCGAACGGTAGGTGAGATTTTGATCCGGGAGTCGGAATGGAATTCCGACAGTTGCAGTAGCTTCGTTAGGTGATTTTGGATGTGCCTGCAAAATTTCAGGTCATTCGGATGTCGTTTGGTCGGGTTTTGATGGAATGTGTAATTCGGAAGTTTTGAAGAAACTTAGGCTTGAATCCGTGTGTAATTGGTGATTTTGATGTTTAGGATGGTGTTTTTATGATTGGAACAAGTTCGTATCGTGTTTTGGAGTATGTTGGTGGTGTTTGTTGGGGTACCGGGGGCCTCGGGATGATTTCGGACCATCAATCGGGCATTTTTGGAACTTGGAAGTCTGCTGTAAATTGCAGGTTACTGCCCGGGCATTTTAGCCTTCGCGTTCGCGTGGAATGGGCCGCGTTCGCGAAGGCCAGGCTGATCAATGCATCGCGTTCGCGATCAGGTGCGTCGCGTTCGCGTAGGCCAGGAGCCTTGTGCTTCGCGATCGCGTTCCTGGGGTCGCGTTCGCGTAGGCCAGATGGAGGGAATCATCGCGTTCGCGTGACTGGGAGTCGCGAACGCGTAGAAGGAATTTAGGCGGCTGGGAGTTTGAGCATCGCGAACGCGTGGTTGGCGTCGCGTTCGCGAAGGGTAACTGGAGGCCGAGCATCGCGAACGCGTGAGAGCTCACGCGAACGCGTAGAGCAAATTGCTCCGGCAGTGAATTTATATCACAGAACAGAGGGCTCGCGGGTTTCACACCCCAAAACATAATTTTGAGCCCTAGAGAGAAGAAATCACGGGAGATTGCTGGGATTTCATCGGAGATTCGTCGGAGGTAAGTTTTGTGGCTTAATTACATCATTTTAACATGAAATCCTTGGTTAAATTTCTGTAAATGGAAGATTAAATGTGGGTTTGAGCCCTAAGCCTAAATTGAAGAAAAACACCGATTTGAGTGGGCAAACGGAGTCCGATTTTGGTAAATTTTATATGTATGGACTCGTGGCGAGACGAGGGTTCCAGAAATGTGAATTTCGTAAATTTTCGGAATGTGGGCCCGGGGCTCGGGTTTTGACAACTTTGGGAATTTTGATGTAAATTGAGTTGTATTGATTGGGTGTCGTCCCATTGGCCTAATCTGTTGTGTTTCTACTGTATTTGATCAGATTCTACACGTGCGGAGCTTGACTCTCGTGGCAAGGGCATTGCGAAGTAGTCGTCGCGCTGTATTGAGGTGAGTAATAGATGTGGGTGATGACCAGCGGGTTCGAAACCCCGGTATACCACTTTGTGACGCTGTATAGCGGCGAGACACGCACACTCTTGAGAGTGCGGGGTCGATCATGAACTGGAGACTACATATTAGTCCAATCTGTTGATATTGTATTATTGGCTATTCTAGAGCCGTCGAACCTCCTTCTCGGATGGTTGCATATATATATATATATTGTGATAATGGCCACTCTTGAGCCGAGGAACCCCCTTCTTGGGCGGTTGATTATACATGTGGGCCGTGAGCCGGTTATTGGATCCCGCGAGGATCGTTATCATTGTCTTATCACATAGACATGCTAGTTTACTACTAGTCCGCAGCTATTTTTGTTATTATGCTAATTCCAATCTCTGGAACTTGATATTACTGTTTTCCAACCGAAAAATGATAAAAGAGTTTTCAAAAACTATTTTTGGGCCTGCGAGGCTGTATCTGCATATTAGCTGACTAGTAGTGGATCGGGCTGCACGCCGCAGCAAGATATATGTTGGATCGGACTGCACGCCGCAGTGATATCTCTATGAGATGTGCTTGGGCTGTAGGAGCCCCTCCGGAGTCTGAACCCCCACAGTGAGCACGGGTACCCAAAATTGGAGTCGGGCTACACGCCGTAGCGGTCATATCATGCATTGCATTGCATTTAGCTACATCCGCTAGCTGTTATGCTATTTATTGGTATTTGTTGGTACAGGTACAGTGAATATTGATTCTATGACAGGGTAGCTGATTATAGCTTTACATAGTGCTTTATTGCGGATTTCTTATCCGCGCTGTCTTACCCTTGTTTATTACCACTGAGTCTGGCAGTACTCATTTTACTCCCTGCACCTTGTGTGCAGATCCAGGTACCTCTCAGCAGTGATCCAGTAGCTGTGCGAGGCGACATCTGTGGGATATACGAGGTAGCTGCAGAGTCCGCAGGACCCGATATTCCTTCTCACTGTCTTTTTATTTTGTATTGACATTTCTTTCCGCACTTGGTATTTTGTAAACCTTTACACACTCATGTTCAGTAGAGGCTCATGACTCTTGACCCTTGGTCTATGGGAGTTAAGGTATTATGGGACTTGGTTCCCCGTTTTCAGTATATGTATCACTATTATTTCTTGAATTAATTTGCTTAAATGGGTTAAAGAGAGCTTCTAGCTCCGTGGTTGGTATGGATTGGTCAGGCTGGCTTAGCAATGTGCTGGGCGCCATCACGACCGGATTTGGGGTCGTGACAGTAATATATATATATATATATATATATATATATATATTTATGAAATGGGATCGTGTGGTACGCCGACCACTTATATAATAAGAAATGGGATCGTGTGGTACGCCGACCACTTATATAATAAGAAATGGGATCGTGTGGTACGCCGACCACTTATATAATAAGAAATGGGATCGTGTGGTACGCCGACCACGAAGTGATTTAAATCTTGGCATTGGCCATAGTTGCCCGTAGCCTATTGATATATTTGGGAGCGGGTGGTACGCCTACCACGAGATATAATTATTGATATATTTGGGAGCGGGTGGTACGCCTACCACGAGATATAATTATTGATATATTTGGGAGCGGGTGGTACGCCTACCACGAGATATAATTATTGATATATTTGGGAGCGGGTGGTACGCCTACCACGAGATATAATTATTGATATATTTGGGAGCGGGTGGTACGCCTACCACGAGATATAATTATTGATATATTTGGGAGCGGGTGGTACGCCTACCACGAGATATAATTATTGATATATTTGGGAGCGGGTGGTACGCCTACCACGAGATATAATTATTGATATATTTGGGAGCGGGTGGTACGCCTACCACGAGATATAATTATTGATATTTGGGAGCGGGTGGTACGCCTACCACGATATATAATTATTGATAATTGGGAGCGGGTGGTACGCCTACCACAAGAGATAATTACTGTAATAGTTGGGAGCGGGTGGTACGCCTACCACGAGACATGAAATGAAAGAGGAAATTGAGACAAGAAAGTAAGGTTTATTCTGTTGATTAGATTATTCTGGATAACTTGAGTTATTGACTGTTATTTTAGAGCAGAGTATTTCTTTATAAATGTATTGCATATATATATATATATATATGTCTATATTGCAACTGTACAGGTTTAGGTGGGTGACTGGCCTTAGCCTTGTCACTAGTTCGCTGGGATAGGCCAGGCACTTACCAGCACATGGGGTCGGTTGTGCTGATACTACACTCTGCGCTCTTTTTGCGCAGATACAGGTTACGGACAGCAGCAGCGACAGTAGAGACTTGTGGATTTTTCGACTACTGAGATTACGAGGTAGCCTTGCAGGCGTCCGCAGGACCCGTTGTCTCTTCTATCTATGCTTTTCATTCTGTTATCTCATGTAATCGAGATAAACAGCTTGTATTTTCTTTCAGACAGTTATGTGTATTATTCTTAGAAGTTCGTGAGTATTGTGACACCAATCTTGGGTAGTATATCAGATTTGGATTTTCTTTATCACATTTGACTAAGTCTTCCGCTGTAATTTTTATGTTGTTAATAAGAAATTAGTAATTAATGGAGATGTAATTAATATT
This sequence comes from Nicotiana noctiflora, assembly GCA_032618575.1. Lineage (NCBI taxonomy): Eukaryota > Viridiplantae > Streptophyta > Magnoliopsida > Solanales > Solanaceae > Nicotiana > Nicotiana noctiflora. The sequence continues at coordinate 91,845 of JASVEL010014195.1, read as the reverse complement.
TGGCTTGCCTAGCTTCCATTTAGTAGGCGCCATCATGACCCCGATGGTGGGAAATCCGGGTCGTGACAATACAGTCTAAGTTTAAGAAATTACTTTGTTCATCTATTTGTTTAGGTGTCCATTTTCTATATTTATCTTTATTCCATGATTGTTTTCTATATGATTCTTTATTTGTTTTATAGTAACTTTCATTATCTTTTAGTCCTGACGTACTTGGTTTTTCTTCATTAATTTCTCCTGTATTAATTTCAAGGTTTTTTGTTTGTTCTATTTTTTCAATAATTTCTGTATAAGTTTCACTAGTTTCTGAACAATTTTCGTTGTCACTTTCTTCTTTATTTATTTCATCTATTTCTAATTTTTGTAGGTTATTTTCTTCTAATTGTAACTTAAATTTTTCTATTTCATTTGTTAATTCTAATTCTTTTTCTTTTTCTTTACGTTGTTCTTTTTCTTTCTGTTTTATAGTATATAATTGTTTTAACGTTTCTAATTCTTTTTCTAATTCCTGTATTCTTGTATTTTTAACTTCTTCTACTTGTTGTATTTTTTCTTTTGTTTGCTGTTGTATTTTTTCTATTTCTCTCTTTCTATCTATATCTTCATTTTCTTTTATTATTCTTATCATAGCAGTTAAATTATCTTCTAATTTTGCTGATTCTTTTTCTAACATTAGGTTTAGATTTTCGCCTATTTTCTTATAACTTCTTCCTAAATTAGAAAATACTATTATTATTTTTAGTCCTTCCGGATTTAGATACGTTTTTTCTTCTACTATAAATTCTTCTTTATTCATCTTTTAAGTTGTATAATAAGTTTCCATTCTAACTCTGAGATTATATCTATAAGTTGTTCTAGTCTTTGATTATTATTTTTAGAGACTTTTAAGTAATTAAATTCACAATATAATTCATATAATTCATTTTTGATTATTTCTTTTCTTTTTTCGTTATTTGTCTGGTTAATTACTGCCTGTGTTGGTAATTGTTTCATTTTTGGATTCATTGCTGGTTAAATGCTAGATCGTAATTTTCTTTTGCTAAGGATTTTAATAGTAATAATTTTTTAATGTTTTTATTTAAATATTCTATATGTTTGGTTTTTCTAGTTTTCATATAATTCTCTAGATCGTTTTTCATATTTTGTTCAGTTCTATCTATTTCAAGCATAGTTTCTGTCCAGTAACTTAAATATTCGTAATTTATCATATTAATCTGTTTCGGGTCATGAATCCCATGTATTTATATAATCATAATTATATCTTTCTAGTTCTTCATTATTATAAACTTCTTCTAGTTCTTCTAGTTCTTCATTCCATTCTTGGTTAATTATTTCTGTTAAAATTAAATTCTCATATTCTTGAATTTTATTCCATATATTTTTTCTAATTTCAGGTTCTGTTATATTTCTAAGTACATAAAAGATTAAAATTTTATAATTATCTGCCATTTCATCTAATAAAAATGTTATCATTATTTCATAAGTTGCTATTTACGATATTCCCTCTAACCTCTTTCTTTATCATAGTGTTCGTCATGTTTTAATTAGTTATTCTAAACAGTCTCTTATTGGTTATACCACGCCTTTCTATACTTAGTATTGTTTTCTACCCGTATCAGCGCCTCAACTCTGTCTACTTCCCTAACGGCATTCCTTCGCCTCTGGTTTCGACCTTAGGATGGCATAGTCCAGGTTTTAACAATCTTAAGTATTTACTAAGTCTATGGCAAACTATTCAGAGATGTTTTTATAACAGTACTATAACATGATAAACAATTATGATATTCAAGAGATTATAAGGAATATAAGTTTTTAGCTATTCATAAGTTTAGAAATGCTTACCTGATTTTGTATTTCCTTTGAGTTTGACATATCTGCTTATCTTAGTAGCTTTGTTCTTCGTAGTTAGCAATTGTAGTTATCGCTCTTATAGCTCTGATACCAAATTGGGGGGGGATATGTAAGAAGGAGATTTTATTTACGAATGTTGAAAAACTTGTCGAATAACTTGTTTTTTTACAATTGAGACTTACTCCTTTATATAGAGGAGTAATGTGACTCTTACTATTCACATCTGACTCTTACTATTCACATTTGACTCTTACTATTCACATTCGACTCTTACTATTCATTGGCCTTTACTATTCATGAATAGTAACTTGACTCTTACTATTTATGACTATGACTTTTTACATAAAAAACAAAAAACTTTACATAAAGAAAGGTAAATATTCCTTTTAGATCGCTTTCCGCTTTATCTTCTTTTTCTTTATGTCTTCTTCTTTATATCATTGTCGGCCGCTTGGTCGTTACATCTTTATCTTCTTGTCTGTATATTCTTTATTCCATTTGGACAGTTGGGACGAAGTTATCTTCTCCAGTACATTTCGAACATAGATGATCTGGATATTTCTGTCCTATTATCTTGCAGTATCTTGTCAATAGTTCTGTAGAGATAAATCCTTTTTTCGGTGCTCTTGTTTCTGGTTGTATCTCTGGTTTAAGTAGTGACAAAATCCAATTTTGGACTTCATCCATATCTGATTTCCTTTGCTCCTTGGAGTTGGCATATATCATTAACTGATCTCTGTTGTAATAACTCCATATAGGATTTCCATTTAAATAATTGTTGGCTAATTCTTGGATAATTGTGGCTAATCCAATAACTCTTTTGTTTGCATAGAACTCGGGTATATCTGTTCTTTGTATTTCTGGCTGTACGCCTATGTCTTCTGGTATGATCATTTGTTGCGTCAGTCCTATCTTTACTATCTGGATGACGGGCTTAATTTCGTCAAATAATATTTCTGCTGTAGCTGGGTAAAACTTAATAAAAAATAGGTTTCCTTTTGTAACTCTTTTAAAAGTAATAAAGGCTTTGTATAATTCTGGTATTCCTTTTATTTCTTCTCCATCATAAGTATATACCGTATTAAGTAATCCGTAGTTAAAACAGGTTGTTACTAAATTTGTCCTGGTTTTGGGTTGAGCAATCAACCTATTGTAACTTTGTAGCTTTTGTGTTACATAATCTTCTTGTGGGTTAGTGGTAGTAGTAGATCTGGGATTTTGTGACGACCCAAAGGGGTCATCACTTATTTTATTAATAATTTCGAGCTTCCGAGGCCTTGAAAACCTCATTCTATGTTGCCTCAATTTACGTGCACGATCCGAGCATGTAGCCGGAAAGATTTTTGTGATAGAAAATATGAATTCTATGAGAAATTTGGATAAAAATGATATTAATATTGATATGGTTGACTTCGGTCAACATTTTTGGTAAACGGATCCGGACCCGAGATTTGATGGTTCCGAGAGGTCCGTAGGAAAATATGGGACTTGGACATGCGTCCGGAGTCGAATTCGAGGCCTAGAGCCCAAGTTATGAATTTTTATGTGAAATTGTTTTTGATGCAATTATTAAAGGAAATAAATTAATAGACCTTGGTATCGGGCTCGTATTTTGGTTCCGACGCCCGGTACAAGTCTTAAATATTATATATGTGATTTCTGTAAAGTTTGGTGACATTTGGATGTCGTTTGAGATGTTTTGGACCTTGAGTTCCAAGTTAAGAAGTTTTGAAAATCAAAACTATGAAAACCATGAGTTTGGGGCTTGATTTGATTGAAACGAAGTGATATTGGCGATATGATCGCACGAACAAGTCCATAATGTGTTTTTGAGGTTGTGTACATGTTTGGTTTGGAGCCCGGGGGCTCGGGTAAAGATTTGATAGGCCGTTGGATGAAATTCTGAATTTTGAACTGCTGTTTTTTTTTCACCCAGTTGTTGGCTTCGCAATTGCGAAGAATTTCTCGCAATTGCGAAGGGGACAGTGTAAGGCAAGGCTCGCAAATGCGAACCTTGATCGCAAATGCGAAGCGAGCCTGCCCAGCCATGCTTCGCAAATGCGAAGCTTTCTTCGCAAATGCGAAGGATGCCTGCCCAGCCAGGCTTCGCAAATGCGAAGCTCTCTTCGCAAATGCGAAGGATGCCTGCCCAGCCAGGCTTCGCAAATGCGAAGATTTCTTCGCAAATGCGAAGAACCTTGTTCGCAAATGCGAACCTTTTGTCGCAAATGCGAACTTCCCACCCTTAGCTTATTTTTCAAACTCCAGAAATTGGTCGGGGTTCGCAATTGCGAACCCATGTTCGCAAATGCGAACACAGAGACCTGAAAAATACGGATTTCAGTCATTTCTTCACATTTTTACAAAACGAAAACACCCATTTGCGATTCTTCAAGGATTTCTTCTTCATCAAATCGATTGTAAGTCACTTTTTACTTAATTCTTTCAATTCCTAACATCATTAAACATGTTTTTCATTAGAAATCAAATGTTTTCATGGTAAAATTCTTGTTTTTGTTAGAAAATAGGGTTTTTCATAAATTGGGGAATTGGACCTCGAATTGAGGTCCGATTTTGAAACAAATTATATACATGAACTCGTGGGGGGATGGGTAACCGGATTTTGGTCCTAACCCCGAATTCCGACCATGTGGGCCCGGGGTTGAAATTTACTATTCATGGCAGAAATGTTGTAAAAGTGTTATTTGGTGTTAAGAATTAGTTTTTGAGTAGAATTGATGATATTAAATCAATTGTGTATAGATACGGTTGAATTGGAGCCAAATTGAAAGAAAAGACATATTGTAACGACCCGGCCCGTCGTTACGGGAATTTACCACCCCGTTACCTTGCATTTACATATGTTATGCTTTTAAAACAGTATTAGAGTATATCGGGTGAGTTAGAAGTGATTTGGATTGAAAATGAAACAAATAACATGTTTGAAGAAAGCTTGAATATGAAAAGTCAACCAAGAGTTGACTATTGAGTTAGAGTGCTCGGAACCGGATTCGGATGATTCGACTAGTTCCGGGGGATCATTTATGACTTAGGAGAACAATCGGAATTGAATTCGGAGGTCCGGTGTAGTTTTAAGCTTGAATTGGCGAATGTTGAATTTTAGCGAAAACCGGATGGTAGGTGAGATTTTGATCCGGGGGTCGGAATGGAATTCCGACAATTTCTGTAGCTTCGTTATGTGATTTTGGATATGTCTGCAAATTTTCAGGTCATTCGGACATCGTTTGATCGGGTTTTGGGTTGAATGTTAGTTTTGAAAGTTTTTAAGAAATTTAGGCTTGAATCCGTGGTTAATTAGTGATTTTGATGTTTAGGATGGTGTTTTTATGATTGGAACAAGTTCGTATAAGGAATTAGGATGTGTTGGTGTGTTTGAATGAGGTCCCGGGGCCTCGGGGTGTTTTCGGATGGTTAATCGGGAGAAAAATATGGAAAATTGCGGAAACTGGTGCACTGCTTCTGTTGTTTCCGCTCCTGCGGAATTTTGGGCGCAGGAGCGGGTGCGCTGAAGCGGACCAGGAGCCGCAGAAGCGGAAATGTCCGCAGAAGCGGATCATTATCCGCTGAAGCGGAAACGCGGGGGCGGGCTGGGAGTCGCAGAAGCGACCATCGCAGAAGCGGAAGGGGAGCCGCTTAGGCGAGTCCGCAGAAGCGGACGCCCAGTCGCAGAAGTGGACGTTTCCGCAGGAGCGGTCCAATCTCCGCAGAAGCGGACGCGTAGGAGCGGAAATACTTCCGCAGAAGCGGAAATCGCTGTAAGTTAAGTGTATCAGAAGTTAGAAAATTTCAGAAAACATTTTAACATTTGGGGGTCTCGGCTTAAGGGCGACTTTGGGCGATTTTGAGGAAGAAATCAAGGGAAATCATCAGGTAATCAACTATGAACTCATATTATGATTAGTATTGATAATATCATGCAATTTTATCATGAAAATGGAAGAATTGGGGTGATTCATGGAAGATTTAACCCTAGGTTTGAACTTTAGAAAATCAAGGTTTTGAATGAGCAAATGGAGTCCGATTTTGGCAAAATTAATATGCTTAGACTCGTATGGAGATGAGGATTCCGAATATGTGACTTTCGTAATTTTTCGAGAATCGTACCGAAAGTCGGGTTTTACCAACTTAGTGTAATTTTGCGAATTTCATATAGATTGAAGTGGGTTATGATTCTTTGACCCGTAATTGATACAATTATTGTTATTGGACTAGATTCTACACACGAGGCGTCGAAATTCAAAGGAAAAGGCATCGCGGACGATTCGACGACCGGCTAGAGGTGAGTAGTTTGTGTATATTGTAGCCCGAGGGTTCGAAACCCCGGCTTAGCACATTGTGACGCTAATAGGGCGTGGCTCGCACACCGTGGCAGGTGCGGAATTGATTGTGATTGGGGATTGAGACTTGGTCCATCCCGGAAATGAATAATATGTTGTTAGTGTTGGAAATACACTGTATTTGCTATATTTGTGGGCTGTAAGCCTTGTTTGGGGCCTTGTGCCGATCTGTAGCGTCCTTAGAGGACAATATTTATGTGATAGCTAAAATTGCTTAAATCACTGATCTCAGTCCTGGAAATTGTAATCACACTTTTGAAATGCTAAGTCACCGGTTTTTACAAACTTAATAAAGTTAAAGTATTTTTCATAAATTATGAATTGAGAACTGGAAATAAGGAAAATGAGTTGTTTTGTGACTTAATTGCTTATTGTGGACTGAGTATGGGATCGGGCTGCACGCCGCAGTGGTTGATGTGAGGATCGGGCTGCACGCCGCAGCAGCATTGCGCTTGGGCTGTAGGAGCCCCTCCGGAGTCTGTACACACCCCCGGTGAGCGCCGTCGACGTTAAATGGGATCGGGCTACACGCCGTAGCAGTTATGTGCATTGCATTGCATCCGTATTTGTTGGATTACTCCGTGGTAGCTGTATTGTATTATTGTTGTTAGTTCGTAGGAGATTCGGACCGTAGTGTAGCTTCATATCGTGGTATTTTGTGGATTTCTTACTGTCGGCTACAAGTATATATTTGTTACTCACCGAGTACTTAGTACTCGCCCCTACTCCTTGCACCTTTTGTGTGCGGACTCGGTACACAGGAGCGATAGGCGGACATCTCCGGCGTTTACATTGTCACATCGAGTTGCTCGAGGTAGCCGCCTACGTTCGCGAGCCTAGCTTCTCCTCTCATTCCGGTTGTTATTGTATATTTTGTATTCGGACTTGAGTACTTCTATATCGTACTCTCTATTTCCTATTGGGTTTTGTTAGAGGCTCTAGACTTGTGACTCCGGATCTTTGGGAGTGTCGGTATTTTGTTCAGTATTATTATTATTGGAGTTCTTAAACTCATATATTCTTCTTGGGTTGTCCATTTGGGGACGAGTATTTTGTGATAATTAAATTGTTGGTCTGGCTGGCCTAGCTTGATTGTTGGGCGCCATCACGACCGGATTTGGGTCGTGACAAGTTGGTATCAGAGCTCTAGGTTATTAGGACTCGCGAGTCATGAGCCGGTTTAGTAGGCTTTCGCAGATCGGTACGTAGACGTCCGTATCTATCTTCGAAGGGCTACGGAAACTTTAGGAAAAACCTCATTTTCTTGAATTCATATCGTGCGATTTGTGTTATCATGAAATTAAATCTTTCCATATTCTATTCTCTCGCGGATGGCGAGAACACGAGCTAACGGACGTGGCGGACGACCACCATTGGCACCCAGAGGCCGTGGTCGTGGTAGAGGTAGGGCAGCAGCTCCAGCACCAGCACCTGCTGACCCACCAGTGGCCCAGACTCAGGACCAGATTCCAGCGGCGGACGCTCCGGCAGCTCAGGTTCAGGCACCGGCAGTGCCTATTGTGATACAGTGTGTTGGGCGCCATCACGACCGGATTTGGGGTCGTGACAGCACAGGATTGGCTCAAGTCATTGCAGCCTCTAATGCAGCGTCTTCTTCACAGGCAAGGGGAGGGAATCAGACCCCGTGGCTCGCACACCCGAGCCAGTTCAGCCAGTTGCGCCCGTTGCACCAGCTCCTGCATATGTGGTTCCAGTTATGCCCGACGATGAGCAGCGTCGTTTGGAGAGATTTGAGAGGTTACAGCCTCCGACATTTAGTGGAGCCGAGGGCGAGGATGCCCAGGGTTTTCTTGACAGATGTCAGCGTATGCTTCGCACCGCGGGTATTGTAGAGTCCAGCGGTGTTTCTTTCACCACGTTTCGGTTCACAGGTGCAGCATTTCAGTGGTGGGAGGATTTTGAGAGGCGTAGGCCCGCCGGGGCAGCGCCCCTCACTTGGCAGCAGTTCTCCACGGTATTTTTGGAGAAGTATGTGCCTCAGTCCCAGAGAGGAGGAGCTGCGACGTCAGTTCGAGTGGTTGAAACAAGGAGAGATGACAGTTAATCAGTATGAGATGAGATTCACACAGCTGGCCCGTCATGCCATGTGGATGGTTCCTACCGACAGGGAGAGGATCCGAAGATTTATTGATGGTCTTATTTATCCCATCCGTATATTGATGACCCGGGAGAGAGTTTCTACAGGTTACCTTTGAGGAGGTGGTTGATGCTGCCCGTCACATTGAGACGGATCGCCGCAGAGAGCGAGAGGAGAGAGAGGCTAAGAGGCCTCGTGGTACCGGCAGCTACAGTGGTGCTCCGTCTAGGGGCCAATTTCAGCATAGCAGAGGTCGCTCCTTCGGATCTCATCAGTCTGGACGTACGGAGTCCAGGTGGGGTTTCATCCGATCGTGGTCGTCAAGGCCAGCGAGGTTATCGGGGTCGGCGAGGCCGCCGGCAGAGTCGCCCGCACCGAGTGCTCTTCCGGCTCGCAGCTCGCTCCTCGTTTCCTCAGCACGAGATTCATCGGTAGCGAGGGGTCCTCGGCAGCCCCTTCTTCCATCTTCGGGCCGTTGTTTTGAGTGCGGTGATTTGGGCCATATCGGGAGAGAGTGTCCTCGGTGGCTTCGTAAGAGGTCACGGCGGAGGGATCGGCCTTCGTCTTCTACTCTCGTTTCTTCGGCGCCGACACGGTCGCCTAGGATCGGTGGCCGGGTATCCGCAGGTCGCCCCGGGGCGAGGATCGTACTGGGTGGAGGTCGGGCTCGTTTCTATGCTCTTCCGGACGGGAAGGATGCTAGCGCTTCAGATGCGGTTATTTCAGGTATTATTTCAGTCTGCCACAGGGATGCTTCCGTCTTATTTGATCCCGGATCCACCTATTCTTATGTCTCTACTTACTTTGCACATCATTTGGGTATGACCCATGGTATCCTTGCTTTGCCCGTACATGTGTCTACCCCAGTGGGGGATACTGTTGTTGTGGATCAGGTATATCGATCCTGTATTATTACTATTGGGGGTCTGGAGACCCGAGTTGATTTATTACTATTGGGCATGGTAGATTTCGATGTTATTCTAGGCATGGATTGGCTATCTCCTTACCATGCGATTCTGGACTGTCATGCCAAGACAGTCACACTAGCTATTCCAGGTAATCCGAGGATCGAGTGGCGTGGCTTGACTGATTATGTGTCCGACAGGGTGATTTCTTATATAAAGGCTCGGCGAATGATTGGCAAGGGTTGTTTGTCTTATTTGGCCTTCATTAGAGATGTTGAGGCCGAGACACCCAATCTTGATTCGGTTCCCATTGTGAGGGAGTTTCCGGATGTATTTCCAGCAGACCTACCAGGCATGCCGCCTGACAGAGATATTGATTTTGGTATTGACTTGGTGCCGGGCACTCAGCCCATTTCTATTCCTCCCTATCGCATGGCACCAGCAGAGTTAAAAGAATTGAAAGAACAGCTTCAGGAACTCTTAGATAAGGGTTTCATTCGTCCGAGTGTGTCACCTTGGGGTGCACCGGTGTTGTTCGTGAAAAAGAAAGATGGCACAATGAGAATGTGCATTGATTACGGGCAGCTGAACAAGGTAACAGTGAAGAATAAATACCCATTGCCTCGTATTGAGGACCTATTTGATCAGCTCCAGGGAGCTAGTGTATTTTCTAAGATTGATCTTCGATCGGGCTATCATCAGTTGAAGATCAGGGACTCGGATATTATGAAGACAGCGTTCAGGACGCGATATGGGCACTACGAGTTCCTGGTGATGTCTTTCGGGTTGACTAATGCCCCAGCAGCCTTCATGCACTTGATGAATAGTGTATTTCGGCCGTACCTTGATTCTTTTGTGATTGTGTTTATTGATGATATCTTGGTATACTCACACAGCCAGGAGGAGCATGCACAACATTTGAGAGTGGCATTGCAGAGGTTGAGGGAAGAGAAGCTTTATGCAAAATTCTCTAAGTGTGAGTTCTGGGCTTGATACTGTGGGTTTTCTGGGACATATAGTGTCCAGTGATGGTATTAGGGTTGATCCTCAGAAGGTTGAGGCAGTGCAGAATTGGCCCAGACCTTCCTCAGCTACGGAGATTCGTAGTTTTCTCGGTTTGGCAGGTTATTATCGTCGGTTTGTTCAGGATTTCTCATCTATTGCTTCACCGTTGACTAAGCTGACACAGAAGAATGCTCCATTTGTGTGGTCTGATGAATGTGAAGAGAGCTTTCAGAAGCTCAAGAAGGCTTTGACCACGGCTCCAGTACTTGTGTTACCATCGGCCTCAGGGTCATATACGGTGTATTGTGATGCTTCCAGAGTTGGACTCGGTTGTGTGTTGATGCAGGAGGGTAGAGTTATTGCATATGCTTCTCGTCGGCTGAAGCCCCACGAGAAGAACTACCCTGTTCATGATTTGGAGTTAGCTGCTATTGTTCATGCCTTGAAGATTTGGAGGCATTATCTATATGGTGTATCTTGTGATGTATATACAGACCACCGCAGCCTTCAGCATTTGTTTAAGCAAAAGGATCTAAATTTGAGGCAGCGGAGATGGCTTGAATTGCTTAAAGACTATGATATTACTATCTTGTATCATCCTGGGAAAGCCAATGTAGTGGCTGATGCATTGAGCCGGAAGGCTATTAGTATGGGCAGTTTGGCATATATTCCAGTTGGGGAGAGACCCCTAGCAGTTGATGTTCAGGCGTTAGCTAATCAGATGGTAAGGCTGGATATTTCTGAGCCCAGTCGGGTGATGGCTTATGTATTAGCTCGATCTTCTCTATATGATCGTATTCGAGAGCGTCAGTATGATGATCCACACTTACTTGTCCTTAAGGACAGAGTTCAGCATGATGATGCTAGAGATGTCACTATTGATAGTGAGGGTGTATTGCGGATGCAGGGCCGGATATGTGTGCCCAATGTTGATGGCCTTCGTGAGTTGATATTGGAAGAGGCCCACAGCTCGCGGTATTCTATTCATCCAGGAGCCGCGAAGATGTATCAGGATTTGAAGCAGCATTACTGGTGGAGAAAGATGAAGAAAGATATTGTGAGCCATGTGGCTCGGTGTCTAAACTGTCAGCAGGTCAAGTATGAGCATCAGAGACCTGGTGGTGTATTCCAGCGTATTGATATTCCTGAGTGGAAGTGGGAAAGGATTACTATGGACTTTGTTAGTGGACTCCCTCGGACGGCGAGGAAGTTTGATTCAGTTTGGGTGGTGGTGGATAGGTTGACTAAGTCAGCTCACTTCATCCCAGTGTGTACTACCTATACCTCAGAGCGGTTGGCAGAGATATTCATCCGTGAGATAGTGAGATTGCATGGAGTTCCTATTTCCATTATATCGGACAGAGGTACCCAGTTCACATCTCAGTTCTGGAGGACATTTCAGCGAGAGTTGGGTTCACAGGTGGAGCTTGAGCACAGCATTTCATCCACAGACGGATGGGCAGTCTGAGCGTACTATTCGGATATTGGAGGACATGTTGCGTGCTTGTGTCATTGATTTTGGTGGTTCATGGGCTGATTATTTGCCTTTGGCGGAGTTTGCTTACAATAATAGCTATCGGTCCAGCATTCAGATGGCACCGTATGAAGCTTTATATGGGAGGCGGTGTAGATCTCCAATCGGTTGGTTCGAGCCCGGCGAGGCTAGGTTGTTAGGGACGGAGTTAGTCCAAGATGCCTTAGATAAGGTGAAGGTGATTCAGGAGAGACTTCGCACAGCTCAGTCGCGTCAGAAGAGTTATGCAGACCGGAAGGTCCGAGATGTGTCTTATTCAGTAGGTGAGAAGGTGTTGCTGAAAGTTTCGCCTATGAAGGGTGTTATGAGGTTTGGAAAGAAAGGGAAGTTGAGCCCAAGGTTTATTGGACCTTTTGAGGTGCTTAGGAAAGTTGGGGAGGTGGCTTATATGCTTGCTTTGCCACCCAGTTTGTCGGGGGTTCACCCGGTGTTCCATGTATCTATGCTCCGGAAGTATGTCGGAGACCCGTCTCATGTGTTGGACTTCGGCACGATACAGCTAGATGAGGATTTGACTTATGATGTGGAACCAGTAGCCATTTTGGGTCGACAGGTTCGTAAGCTGAGATCTAAGGATATAGCTTCGGTGAAAGTGCAGTGGAGAGGTCGTCCCGTGGAGGAAGCAACTTGGGAGACCGAGCAGGAAATGCAGAGCAGATATCCACACTTGTTTGATGCTCCAGGTATGTTTCTTAACCCGCTCGCGGACGAGCGTTTGTTTAAGTTGGGGAGAATGTAACGACCCGGCCCGTCGTTACGGGAATTTACCACCCCGTTACCTTGCATTTACATATGTTATGCTTTTAAAACAGTATTAGAGTATATCGGGTGAGTTAGAAGTGATTTGGATTGAAAATGAAACAAATAGCATGTTTGAAGAAAGCTTGAATATGAAAAGTCAACCAAGAGTTGACTATTGAGTTAGAGTGCTCGGAACCGGATTCCGATGATTCGACTAGTTCCGGGGGATCATTTATGACTTAGGAGAACAATCGGAATTGAATTCGGAGGTCCGGTGTAGTTTTAAGCTTGAATTGGCGAATGTTGAATTTTAGCGAAAACCGGATGGTAGGTGAGATTTTGATCCGGGGGTCGGAATGGAATTCCGACAATTTCTGTAGCTTCGTTATGTGATTTTGGATATGTCTGCAAATTTTCAGGTCATTCGGACATCGTTTGATCGGGTTTTGGGTTGAATGTTAGTTTTGAAAGTTTTTAAGAAATTTAGGCTTGAATCCGTGGTTAATTAGTGATTTTGATGTTTAGGATGGTGTTTTTATGATTGGAACAAGTTCGTATAAGGAATTAGGATGTGTTGGTGTGTTTGAATGAGGTCCCGGGGGCCTCGGGTGTTTTCGGATGGTTAATCGGGAGAAAAATATGGAAAATTGCAGAAATTGGTGCACTGCTTCTGTTGTTTCCGCTCCTGCGGAATTTTGGGCGCAGGAGCGGGTGCGCTGAAGCGGACCAGGAGCCGCAGAAGCGGAAATGTCCGCAGAAGCGGATCATTATCCGCTGAAGCGGAAACGCGGGGGCGGGCTGGGAGTCGCAGAAGCGACCATCGCAGAAGCGGAAGGGAGCCGCTTAGGCGAGTCCGCAGAAGCGGACGCCCAGTCGCAGAAGCGGACGTTTCCGCAGGAGCGGTCCAATCTCCGCAGAAGCGGACGCGTAGGAGCGGAAATACTTCCGCAGAAGCGGAAATCGCTGTAAGTTAAGTGTATCAGAAGTTAGAAAATTTCAGAAACATTTTAACATTTGGGGGTCTCGGCTTAAGGGCGACTTTGGGCGATTTTGAGGAAGAAATCAAGGAAAATCATCAGGTAATCAACTATGAACTCATATTATGATTAGTATTGATAATATCATGCAATTTTATCATGAAAATGGAAGAATTGGGGTGATTCATGGAAGATTTAACCCTAGGTTTGAACTTTAGAAAATCAAGGTTTTGAATGAGCAAATGGAGTCCGATTTTGGTAAAATTAATATGCTTAGACTCGTATGGAGATGAGGATTCCGAATATGTGACTTTCGTAATTTTTCGAGAATCGTACCGAAAGTCGGGTTTTACCAACTTAGTGTAATTTTGCGAATTTCATATAGATTGAAGTGGGTTATGATTCTTTGACCCGTAATTGATACAATTATTGTTATTGGACTAGATTCTACACACGAGGCGTCGAAATTCAAAGGAAAAGGCATCGCGGACGATTCGACGACCGGCTAGAGGTGAGTAGTTTGTGTATATTGTAGCCTGGAGGGTTCGAAACCCCGGCTTAGCACATTGTGACGCTAATAGGGCGTGGCTCGCACACCGTGGCAGGTGCGGAATTGATTGTGATTGGGGATTGAGACTTGGTCCATCCCGGAAATGAATAATATGTGTTAGTGTTGGAAATACACTGTATTTGCTATATTTGTGGGCTTGTAAGCCTTGTTTGGGGCCTTGTGCCGATCTGTAGCGTCCCTAGAGGACAATATTTATGTGATAGCTAAAATTGCTTAAATCACTGATCTCAGTCCTGGAAATTGTAATCACACTTTTGAAATGCTAAGTCACCGGTTTTTACAAACTTAATAAAGTTAAAGTATTTTTCATAAATTATGAATTGAGAACCGGAAATAAGGAAAATGAATTGTTTTGTGACTTAATTGCTTATTGTGGACTGAGTATGGGATCGGGCTGCACGCCGCAGTGGTTGATGTGAGGATCGGGTTGCACGCCGCAGCAGCATTGCGCTTGGGCTGTAGGAGCCCCTCCGAGTCTGTACACACCCCCAGTGAGCGCCGTCGACGTTAAATTGGATCGGGCTACACGCCGTAGCGGTTATGTGCATTGCATTGCATCTGTATTTGTTGAATTACTCTGTGGTAGCTGTATTGTATTGTTGTTGCTAGTTCGTAGGAGATTCGGACTGTAGTGTAGCTTCATATTGTGGTATTTTGTGGATTTCTTACTGTCAGCTACATGTATATATTTGTTACTCACTGAGTACTTAGTACTCACCCCTACTCCCTGCACCTTTTGTGTGCAGACTCAGGTACACAGGAGCAGTAGGCGGACATCTCCAGCGTTTACATTGTCACATCGAGTTGCTGAGGTAGCTGCCTACGTTCGCAGAGCCTAGCTTCTCCTCTCATTCCAGTTGTTATTGTATATTTTGTATTCGGACTTGAGTACTTCTATATCGTACTCTCTATTTCCTATTGGGTTTTGTTAGAGGCTCTAGACTTGTGACTCCGGATCTTTGGGAGTGTCAGTATTTTGTTCAGTATTATTATTATTGGAGTTCTTAAACTCATATATTCTTCTTGGGTTGTCCATTTGGGACGGATATCTATGTGTTAATTGAATTGTTGGTCTGGCTGGCCTAGCTTGATTGTTGGGCGCCATCACGACCGGATTTGGGTCGTGACACATATCCACGGATTGAATTGTTCATAAGCACTCGAGGTAAGTGTTTGTTCTATCCTAGTTTGTAGGAAAATGAATTTAGTAATGAATAAATTGTTGAATAAGGATTATTGGTGTTATACCGGTAATGAAGGTAAATTGTTGAAGCTATTATAAATTATTGGTTTAAAAACCGGTAATTACAAATATTGTTGATATAGAGATTATTGGCTAAAGGCCGGTAATATATATATATATTTATGAAATGGGATCGTGTGGTACGCCGACCACTTATATAATAAGAAATGGGATCGTGTGGTACGCCGACCACGAAGTGATTTAAATCTTGGCATTGGCCATAGTTGCCGGTAGCCTATTGATATATTTGGGAGCGGGTGGTACGCCTACCACGAGATATAATTATTGATATATTTGGGAGCGGGTGGTACGCCTACCACGAGATATAATTATTGATATATTTGGGAGCGGGTGGTACGCCTACCACGAGATATAATTATTGATATATTTGGGAGCGGGTGGTACGCCTACCACGAGATATAATTATTGATATATTTGGGAGCGGGTGGTACGCCTACCACGAGATATAATTATTGATATATTTGGGAGCGGGTGGTACGCCTACCACGAGATATAATTATTGATATATTTGGGAGCGGGTGGTACGCCTACCACGAGATATAATTATTGATATTTGGGAGCGGGTGGTACGCCTACCACGATATATAATTATTGATAATTGGGAGCGGGTGGTACGCCTACCACAAGAGATAATTACTGTGATAGTTGGGAGCGGGTGGTACGCCTACCACGAGACATGAAATGAAAGAGGAAATTGAGACAAGAAAGTAAGGTTTATTCTGTTGATTAGATTATTCTGGATAACTTGAGTTATTGACTGTTATTTTAGAGCAGAGTATTTCTTTATAAATGTATTGTATATATATATATATATATATATATCTATATTGCAACTGTACAGGTTTAGGTGGGTGACTGGCCTTAGCCTTGTCACTAGTTCGCCGGGATAGGCAGGTCTCTTCCGAGCACATGGGGTCGGTTGTGCTGATACTACACTCGCTCTTTTTTTGCGCAGATACGAGTTACGGACAGCAGCAGCGATAGTAGAGACTTGTGGATTTTTCGACTACCGAGACTACGAGGTAGCCTTGCAGGCGTCCGCAGGACCCGTTGTCTCTTCTATCTATGCTTTTCATTCCGTTATCTCATGTAATCGAGATAAACAGCTTGTATTTTCTTTCGGACAATTATGTGTATTATTCTTAGAAGTTCGTGAGTATTGTGACACCAATCTTGGGTAGTATATCAGATTTGGATTTTCTTTATCACATTTGACTAAGTCTTCCGCTGTAATTTTTATGTTGTTAATAAGAAATTAGTAATTAATGGAGATGTAATTAATATTTGGCTTGCCTAGCTTCCATTTAGTAGGCGCCATCATGACCCCGATGGTGGGAAATCCGGGTCGTGACAAGTTGGTATCAGAGCTCTAGGTTACATAGGTCTCACCACTCACGAACAAGCTTAGTAGAGTTTGAGAGGTAGGTACGGAGACGTCTGTACTTGTCCTCCAGAGTCTATTGAGTTAGGAAAGAGTCTCTCATTTGTTCTTTCTTATCATGCGAATTTGTTCTTCAAAGTGTTAAGTTAAATTTCCACTCTTGTCTTCCCACGAATGGCGTAGTCACGTACCGCTTATCCAGCCGAACAATGGCACAGGCTGGTGATAGATCAACTATTCCTTCAAAAGTTTTACGGAGGACAGATAGGTTTCACCAAAGTCTTCGCTGCCACCTTCGGCGGTGCATCTTTTGAGAACCCACGAGATTGTGCTTGACAGTTCTTATGAGGAATTACAGAACGTGGGAATAGTCGAATGCGAGGAGTTCATTTTACTGTGCTACGGAAGGCACACAGAAGTAGTGGGAAGATAATGTATTTACCACACTAGTTATGGTCCCAACGGAAGATGCAATTATATCAGGAGATCACCTAATAAATCGTGTTGGGTTTCAACGGACCTTGACGTCCGGTCGATGTGTTGGAGTTGTGAAGGACAAATATGGTGAGTTATTGGACTATATATATATGGTATAGAAAGGTCCTCTAAATAATTTATACATATTTAAGCTTGGTTCATTTCATGGGGTAAGAAATCGCCCCAGAAGAATAACGAAGAGTTTGTGAGTAAACGGGGTAGCTCAACAGTGTTAAGCCAACATAGAAAAAGAGGAAATTGGCCATCAATGTTTGTAACAAGATTACCAAGAGGGCAAGCCGGCCAATGCAACGCTATCTTCTAAACTCTATTTTTAGAAAATGTTATGAAGACGTCACCCCGAGATTCTCTGCAATATGTGATATGTGCGATCTGAACGGTTGTACCAGGTCACAATGACTGTGTCCGAATATATATTGCCATGAGCAATAAGTTAACCGATCCTTAAAGGAATTGCTGTGAATGTGGAATATTGGAGAAATACAATTTTAGGAAAGCACTCAGGCTACACGCTCCATTGCAGTTAATAATTATCCTACATGGCCAGCCAGGATGTAGAGGTTATGATGTTAGAGGTGGAGGTGAAAATCCTAGAGGTGGAGACCCAGCCATTGATATAATTTTTATGATATGAGGGAGGTCACTACACCAAATGTGGTCATCACACGTATAATTCAGATTGTTATGGACAGAATAATTTTTCCCTTAATTTAATTTGGTTTTTGAAAGAAAATTTAGGCGAGTCCTTTTAACATGCTCCATTCATGAGCGAGCATCGTAATCATCAAACCTACTTAGGGAAATACTCACGTTGAGATATTACATGAGGATAGACATCCCTATTATTAGGTGTTAGTCACTAAAATATCCATGAGGCTAAGAGTGACTTTATATTACTTATTACAGTGGGTTTTGATATAATTTTCGGGATAACTAATTTTAATCGTTAATTGTGCTCCCTATCAGTATGAGGGCTTATTTTATGTCGTGATTATCCTTGACGGACAATTATTGAAAGGAAGAAAGAAAGGAAATGAAAAATTTCAGATGATATGATGTGCAAGCACTGTGATTCAGAGTTGAGGATGAGATCCTCCAATTTTTGGCATAATGTGAAATATTTCTAAGCCGAGCTTCAAGTTGCGGTGGATATCATATGAGGACTGGGTCCTGCTAGTAAGAGTTTATGTGTTTAAAATTCTTCTTTTATGAAATTAATATTTTCGTATTGCATTCGTAAATAAGAGTCATGCCCGTTAGGACTATTTCACAATTCTTGTATAGTTTCTATTCATATTAGCCATTTCTATTTTGAAACCGTTGAGCTTAGCCTTTGAGACGAGCACCAGGTAAGGATAAATATGACGCATTAATTCGGGAAAATAATCACGAGGTCACCATACCTCATTCTGAGTAAAGTGGGATTTGTAGATTCAGGTTGATCCAAAGAAAATTGAGGCAGTCAAGAGCTGGCCTAGACCGACATCAGCCACGGATATTCGGAGTTTCTTGGGGTTAGCGGGTTATTACCGCCGATTCGTAGAAGGATTTTCTTCTATTGCAACCCCACTGACCAGATTGACCCAGGAAGGGTGTTCAATTTGAATGGTCCGATGAATGTGAGGCGAGCTTTCAAAAGCTCAAGACAACTTTGACCACAGCACCAGTATTGGTTTTACCCACAGGTACGGGACCTTATACCGTTTATTGTGATGCTTCCCGTATTGGGCTTGGTGCAGTGTTAATGCAGGATGGCAAGGTTATTGCCTATGCTTCGAGGCAGTTGAAGATGCATGAAAAGAATTACCCAGTGCATGATCTAGAATTTGCGGCGATTATTCACGCATTGAAGATCTGGAGGCATTATTTGTATGGTGTAGTATGTGAAGTATACACCGATCATAAGAGTCTTCAGTATTTGTTTAAACAAAAGAGTTGAATTTGAGGCAGAGAAGGTGGCTGGTATTGCAGAAAGATTATGATGTTACCTTTTTATATCATCGGGGAAAAAGCAAACGTGGTGACTGACGCTTTGAGTAGGAAGTCAGCCAGTATGGGCAGTCTTGTTTATATTCCAGTCAGTCAGAGACCATTAGCTCTAGATGTCCAGGCCTTAGCCAACCGGTTCGTGAGATTAGACATTTCTGAACCTAGCAGGGTGTTAGCCTGCACAGTCGCTCGTTCTTCTTTATTAGAGCGTATCCGTGAGAGGCAATTTGATGATCCTCATTTGCGTGAGTTGAGAGATACGGTACAGCGGAGAGGTGCCACACAGGTGAATCTAGATGATGATGGAGTATTGAAATTGCAGGGTCGAGTTTGTGTGCCCAATGTCGAAGGAATTCGAGAGTTAATCTTAGCGGAGGCCCACCGCTCACGGTATTCTATTCACCCAGGTGCCGCGAAGATGTACCAGGACTTACGGCAACACTATTGGTGGCGCAGAATGAAGAAAGATATCGTTACGTATGTCGCTCGGTGTCTAAATTGTCAGCAGGTGAAATATGAGCACCGGAGACCTGGTGGTGTATTCCAGAGGATTGAAATTCCCGAATGGAAATGGGAGCGGATCACTATGGACTTCGTTACTCGGACTTCCTTTGACTCGGAGGAAATTTGATGCTATTTGGGTCATTGTTGATAGGCTGACCAAATCAGCACACTTTATTCCGGTGTTTCTGTCTCCTACTCGTCGGAGAGGTTAGCGGAGGTTTACATTAGGGAGATTGTTCGTCTCCATGGGGTGCCGGTATCTATATCTTCGATCGGGGTACGCAGTTTACCTCGCAGCTCCGGAGAGCGGTCCAGCGGGAGTTAGGCACTCGAGGTTCGGTTGAGTACAACATTTCATCCTCGGACGGATGGCCGGTCCGAGAGGACTATTCGGATTCTAGAGGACATGCTTCGAGCCTGGTGTTATTGATTTCGGAGGCTCGTGGGATCGGTTTCTACCATTAGCGAGTTCGCCTACAATAACAGCTACCAATCTAGCATCCGGATGGCTCCGTATGAGGCGTTGTATGGTAGGCGATGTCGATCACCGGTTGGATGGTTTGAACCGGGAGAGGCTCGGTTGTTGGGTACAGACTTAGTTCAGGAGGCCTTGGATAAGGTCAAGACTATTCAGGAGAGATTGCGTTCAGCTCAGGTCTAGGCAAAAGACTTATGCGGATCGTAAGGTTCGAGATGTAGATTTCATGGTTGGTGAACGAGTATTGCTCCGGGTGTCGCCTATGAAGGGCGTGATGAGGTTTGGGAAGAAGGGCAAGCTCAGCCCTAGGTATATTGGCCCATTTGAGATTCTAGACAGAGTGGGAGGGGTGGCTTACAGATTAGCATTGCCGCCTAGCTTATCAGCCGTGCATCCAGTTTTTCACGTATCTATGCTTCGGAGATACCACGACAATCCCACACATGTGTTAGACTTCAGTACTGTCCAATTGGACAATGATCTATCCTACGAGGAGGAGCCGGTGGCTATTCTAGACCGGCAGGGTTCGACAGCTGAGGTCGAAGAGTTATCCTTCTGTGCGTGTTCAGTGGAGAGGTCAGCCTCCTGAGGCATCGACCTGGGAGTCCGAGTCTGATATGCGGAGCCGTTACCCACACTTGTTTCCTGACTCGGTACTTCTTTCTTTTGTCCGTTCGAGGACGAACGGTTGTTTTAGAGGTGGAGATTGTGACGACCCAAAGGGTCATCACTTATTTTATTAATAATTTCGAGCTTCTGAGGCCTTGAAAACCTCATTCTATGTTGCCTCGATTTACGTGCACGATCCGAGCATGTAGCCGGAAAGATTTTTTGTGATAGAAAATATGAATTCTATGAGAAATTTGGATAAAAATGATATTAATATTGATATGGTTGACTTCGGTCAACATTTTTGGTAAACGGATCCGGACCCGAGATTTGATGGTTCCGAGAGGTCCGTAGGAAAATATGGGACTTGGACATGCGTCCGGAGTCGAATTCTGAGGCCTAGAGCCCAAGTTATGAATTTTTATGTGAAATTGTTTTTGATGCAATTATTAAAGGAAATAAATTAATAGACCTTGGTATCGGGCTCGTATTTTGGTTCCGACGCCCGGTACAAGTCTTAAATATTATATATGTGATTTCCGTAAAGTTTGGTGACATTTGGATGTCGTTTGAGATGTTTTGGACCTTGAGTTCCAAGTTAAGAAGTTTTGAAAATCAAAACTATGAAAACCATGAGTTTGGGGCTTGATTTGATTGAAACGAAGTGATATTGGCGATATGATCGCACGAACAAGTCCATAATGTGTTTTTGAGGTTGTGTACATGTTTGGTTTGGAGCCCGGGGGGCTCGGGTAAAGATTTGATAGGCCGTTGGATGAAAATCTGAATTTTGAACTGCTGGTTTTTTTCACCCAGCTGTTGGCTTCGCAATTGCGAAGGTGACAGACCAAGGCAGGGTTCGCAAATGCGAACCCCTGATCGCAAATGCGAAGGAGCCTGCCCAGCCATGCTTCGCAAATGCGAAGCTTTCTTCGCAAATGCGAAGGATGCCTGCCCAGCCAGGCTTCGCAAATGCGAAGATTTCTTCGCAAATGCGAAGAACCTTGTTCGCAAATGCGAACCTTTTGTCGCAAATGCGAACTTCCCACCCTTAGCTTATTTTTCAAACTCCAGAAATTGGTCGGGGTTCGCAATTGCGAACCCATGTTCGCAAATGCGAACACAGGAGACCTGAAAAACACGGATTTCAGTCATTTCTTCACATTTTTACAAAACGAAAACACCCATTTGCGATTCTTCAAGGATTTCTTCTTCATCAAATCGATTGTAAGTCACTTTTTACTTAATTCTTTCAATTCCTAACATCATTAAACATGTTTTTCATTAGAAATCAAATGTTTTCATGGTAAAATTCTTGTTTTTGTTAGAAAATAGGGTTTTTCATAAATTGGGAATTGGACCTCGAATTGAGGTCCGATTTTGAAACAAATTATATACATGAACTCGTGGGGGATGGGTAACCGGATTTTGGTCCTAACCCCGAATTCCGACCATGTGGGCCCGGGGTTGAAATTTACTATTCATGGCAGAATGTTGTAAAAGTGTTATTTGGTGTTAAGAATTAGTTGTTGAGTAGAATTGATGATATTAAATCAATTGTGTATAGATACGGTTGAATTGGAGCCAAATTGAAAGAAAAGACATATCCACGGATTGAATTGTTCATAAGCACTCGAGGTAAGTGTTTGTTCTATCCTAGTTTGTAGGAAAATGAATTTAGTAATGAATAAATTGTTGAATAAGGGTTATTGGTGTTATACCGGTAATGAAGGTAAATTGTTGAAGCTATTATAAATTATTGGTTTAAAAACCGGTAATTACAAATATTGTTGATATAGAGATTATTGGCTAAAGGCCGGTAATATATATATATATTTATGAAATGGGATCGTGTGGTACGCCGACCACTTATATAATAAGAAATGGGATCGTGTGGTACGCCGACCACGAAGTGATTTAAATCTTGGCATTGGCCATAGTTGCCGGTAGCCTATTGATATATTTGGGAGCGGGTGGTACGCCTACCACGAGATATAATTATTGATATATTTGGGAGCGGGTGGTACGCCTACCACGAGATATAATTATTGATATATTTGGGAGCGGGTGGTACGCCTACCACGAGATATAATTATTGATATATTTGGGAGCGGGTGGTACGCCTACCACGAGATATAATTATTGATATATTTGGGAGCGGGTGGTACGCCTACCACGAGATATAATTATTGATATATTTGGGAGCGGGTGGTACGCCTACCACGAGATATAATTATTGATATATTTGGGAGCGGGTGGTACGCCTACCACGAGATATAATTATTGATATATTTGGGAGCGGGTGGTACGCCTACCACGAGATATAATTATTGATATTTGGGAGCGGGTGGTACGCCTACCACGATATATAATTATTGATAATTGGGAGCGGGTGGTACGCCTACCACAAGAGATAATTACCGTGATAGTTGGGAGCGGGTGGTACGCCTACCACGAGACATGAAATGAAAGAGGAAATTGAGACAAGAAAGTAAGGTTTATTCTGTTGATTAGATTATTCTGGATAACTAGAGTTATTGACTGTTATTTTAGAGCAGAGTATTTCTTTATAAATGTATTGTATATATATATATATATATCTATTGTAACGACCCAACCGGTCGTTTTGAGATACGGCGCGTCATTCAGCAGTTTGAGGCCATGAGCAACTTCATCTCAAGTATATTGACTTGTGTGTATGGTCAGAATTAAAATTCAAGAAGTTTGGAGTCAAATTTAAATGAAAATTCTCATTTCCAAAGCTTAAAATTGAAGAAATGAACTAGGATTGGAATTTTGAGTATACGACCTCGGAATTGAGATTTGAAGGTTCCAACAGATTCATATGATGATTTCGGACTTGGGCGTATGCCTCTGGATCGGGTTTTGGATAACCCGGGAGCGTTTTGGCGCATATTATGGAAGATAGCATTTTAGAAGAAATGGCATCAATTTGGCTTAAAATGCATTTTAGTGTTATTAATGTCCGTTTGGGATTCCGAGATCCTGAGTTATTGATAGGGATATTCTGGATTTGGGAGCGCGATCGGAAGTGAATTCGGAGGTCCGTGGGTCATTTTGGAGTCGTTTGGCGAAAGATAGAAAATTGAAGGTTTTTGAGAAAATTTGACCGGAAGTGGAAATTTTGATATCGGACTCAAAATGCAAATCTTATGGTTCGGATAGTTTCGTTAGGTGATTTGGGACTTAGGAGTGTGTCCGAAATATTTTTGTGACGACCGGTGTAGAATTAAGCTTGAATTGGCAAAGTTAGTATTTTGGCGAATTTCGGTTGATAGGTGAGATTTTGATCCGAGGGTTAGAATGGAATTCCGAAAGTTTCTGTAGCTTCGATATATCATTTTGAACGTGTGTGCAAAATTTGAAGTCAATCGGATGCGATTTGATAGGTTTCGGCATCGGAAATAGAAGTTGGAAACTTCATAGTTCATAAAGTTTGAATCGGGGTGTAATTCATGGTTTTAGAGTTGTTGATGTGGTTTGAGGCCTCGAGCAAGTCCGTAATGTGCTTTGGGGTTGGTTGGTATGATTGATTGGGGTCCCGGGGGCCTCGGGTGTGTTTCGGGTTGTGATCACGCTCTTATTTGATGTTTCAACATTTGCTTCTTTAAACATAAAGGGGTACCATATTAGGTAAATGATCTCCAAATTCAATTTTGTTTAAACCATTAGATCCGTATCGAAATTACGGAGCCATAGGAAAAAGAATCATCGAATTTGGACATCGTATGAGGAAGTTATGCTTATTTTTGTGTCAGGGAAAAACTGCTGCTTCTGGTATGCTCGCAATTGCGAACATTTCAATCGCAATTGCGATGCCAGTTCGCAATTGCGAACTTTTTGTCGCAAATGCGACCCTTTCCAGCCTCTCTTTGTTCGCAATTGCGAAGAACTTCTTCGTTTTTGCGAGGGTTCGCAATTGCGAACCCTGGATCGCAAATGCGACTTCTGCAGCTTGATTTTAGCTGTGAACCTCGAGTTTTTGCTTCATTTTACCATATTTTGAGCCCTAGGTCCGAGAATGAGCGATTTTGAGAGTGGATTTTCATACCAAATCATTGGGTAAGTTCCTCTAACTAGTTTTCAACTTTTATTTTGTGTTTATACCTTAGATTTAACATCAAAATTCATGAGAATCAAAAGGAGAATTTGGGTTTTAAAGAAAAACCTAGAAATTGAGATTTTTGGATTTTGACCACGATTTTGAGTATGGAATTAAGAGAAATTTATATATTTGAGTTCCTAAGGTCATGGGTAATCTTTATCTTCAAAAAAATTTCAGATTCCGAGCTCGTGGGTCCGAGGGCATTTTGGTCATTTTACATAATTTCACGTATTAGCTTGGAATTTATGTGTAGAATAAATTACTTGAATTATTATTTACAATATGCAATTTATTTGGATAGAGTTGAGCCACTCGGAGTCGGATACTCGTGGCAACAGAGTCGTTTCTTAGCGGTTTTGTACCGGAATTGAGGTAAGTGGCTTGTCTAACCTCGTGTGGGGGAATTTTCACCCCTAGGATATTATGTGATAGTTTAAATGCCTTGTATGCGAGGTGACGAGCGTATACATGCGCTGGTTGTTGAACACACACTTTAATTAAAATGTTCGATGAGCGATATTCCTGTCCTTGGCTGTTAATTTGATATTTTTACCCGGTAGTGGTTAGGAAAGCATGATTAGGTCGTACTTAACTGTTTAGTTGCCTAATTGCCTTATTTGAACTCCTTGATAATTATTGGCACTATTTTTCGGTGAAGTTATAGTTAAGCATAATTGATCTCTCTGTGAATTCCTTTATTTGCTGTGCTTGTGGACTGCGGGTTCGATTCCCGGAGACCCAGGGCTGTGGGTTCGATTCCCAGAGACCCGGTGTGATATTGGTAGGGACTACGGGTTCGATTCCCGAGATCCTGAGTTATTGGTAGGGACTACGGGTTCAATTCCCGAGATCCCGAGTTATTGGTAGGGACTACGGGTTCGATTCCCGAGATCCTGAGTTATTGGTAGGGACTACGGGTTTGATTCCCGAGATCCCGAGTTATTGGTAGGGACTACGGGTTCGATTCCCGAGATCCTGAGTTATTGGTAGGGACTACGGGTTCGATTCCCGAGATCCTGAGTTATTGGTAGGGACTGCGGGTTCGATTCCCGGAGATCCTGAGTAATTGATTATTTATTGAGATATGGGCTGCGGGTTCGATTCCCGGAGACCCGGAGGTACTGTCAATGGGACTGTGGGTTCGATTCCTACAGCTCCTGGACTTGTTTTATTGAGTTGGCTATTCATTGTTAGCTTAATTGTAGACGATTATAGTAATCATCTTATTGTTGCTAGTTCGGAAATTTATTATTCATTTAAACTGCTTATTGTTGTTATTATCATTGTATTATTGTTTCTCAGTAGGGCCCTGACCTTCCTCGTCACTACTCCATCGAGGTTAGGCTTGGCACTTACTGAGTACCGCTGTGGTGTACTCATGCTACTCTTTTGCACACTTTTGTTGTGCAGATCCAGGTACATCAGGACAGGCTCACACCAGGTGATTCAGCAGCGTTTTGGGAGACCTCGAGGTATGATCTGCTACGTCCGCGGATCCGGAGGCCTTCCTTCTATTCTAGTGCTAGTAGATGTTTTTCCTTCATTCCGTTGTTAGATACTCCTTTTACATAGAGCTACAATTGTATGATCTCTTTTAGTCTGTGTTACCCGTGGGATTCCGGGTCTTGGTGGTATTTTTATGCAGTGTGTTGACGAGTGTATGTGCCAAGCGGCACGGATTACATTCCTATTTATATCATTTTCCGCTATTTCTTGTTTAAAGTTCATAAACTTGTACATTCCGCAAAGTGTTAGGCTTACCTAGTCGTGGGGATTGAGTGCCGTCACGACATGTTCACGATTGGTGAACTAGGGTCGTGACAAGTTGGTATCAGAGCTCTAGGTTCGTAGGAGTCACGGGACACAGACCGGTTACTTAGATTCTCATTGATCTATATGGAGACGTCTGTATTTATCTACGAGGGGCTATGTAACCGTTTAGGAAACTCTTCAATTCTTTGAATTCCTTATCGTGCGCCATTTATTCAGTTGGAGCCTATGTCATATGTTCTTTTGCATCCACTCGTGTATTGAAATTTTGCACTCGGTATCAAGTATGCGCCAACGGTTCGTGACGCTGCAGAGAGATCTCAAGGAAGTCAAGAATTTACTCAACCATTGTTACCGCGTGTCATCCATATCGATAATGCAATAGAATTGAGAGATCTTCAATTGTGCACATGGGGGTGCACTAGGTTCTGACATTCGGTTGATAAGTACGGTCTTGAGAAGGTTTACTTAACTGCCTAATCGTCACAGTAAAGGTAGAATCACAAGGTGGATGTAGATCTAAAGATAGTTAGTGGTAATAAAGACTATATGGTTCATATGAGATATCTATTTAGCGAAGAATTCAGCCAACAGAGATACTGGGGGAAATGAGTTTAACTGTCTTAAGAAGGACATGTACCAAACCAATGTCTTGGGTTGTCTTATGATGAAGACGTACATATGATAAAGGCTATTATCGTGGATTAGCAAGATGTATCTTTAAGGCTTCGTGCTAACTAAAAGGATTTCACTATCAACGACCAAATTATGGGTCATGTATCATATCAGATTTGGCTCGCACTGTATTTAGGTGCTATTCAAAAAGTTCTTTGAAACTTGTGGAAGAGTAAGAGTTGAGACTCGTATGGTATGACGTTGGGACTTTTGATGTTCCTGTGTCCATAATAATTCTACATTTCATTATCAGCAGGGAAGACTTCGGCGAAGGCTACATAGTGCTTCGTAGGTGTGAGAATCACGGTATGTCTTAAGCTGTCGTGGTAAAGAATGCTCGATACATAGAGCGGGAATATGCTTGGTTGTATTGGGATGAGTTCATACCCTATGGTGTTAGAGTGCTAATATAGCACAGGTGGTTATATTCGTTGGATCAAGTGAGTTGCAGTTGAATAATAGTAAATGACTTGAGAGAATGGTTATAATATGTTCGAGAGTCGTGTAATAGTGGCTTTGGGCTAAGTGGGAGAGTCCCACCGCTTAAGATTGGGTCGCATGGTTAATTACCTGTGTGAATTCTGGATACTAGCGTATTATTGTGTTATTGCAGCCACGGAAAAGGGCCATGAGTGGTAATTTGAGTATATGTATTGTTGAATGCGTGTTATGTTTAGCCTTACTGGCTCATGTTCAAACTTGAGGGGAAATTCATGATTTATGCCTCGTATAGGTGCAGACTTCGCGGGAAGTGATTCCGCCGGATGCTTTATCGAGAGGGTATTCATATGTTATAAAGAAATTCAGTAGAGTTGGTTGCGTACTGGGGCAAGTTAGAACCGGATGGTTCTCAGTAGCGGTCCTAGTGAATTCAAGAGGTAAAGTGTGGTGCTTGATAATTCTAAGTCTATAAGTACAGTTAAGGCTCAAGCTTTTGAAGCAACTTATGAAGAAAGGCACAAAACGATCTATGATGTTTTGACTTATGGTGTAGTATTTGAGAGACATGAAATGGTCGTCGTTCTTGAGATAGCATGGCCTTATGATTTAAGGTCACTCGGGGTAAGTGCGGTTGAAATAAGTTAGGTATTAAAGGAAGATATTAACATTTCTAAGGTAATCAAGGATAACCTGGAAGGAAGTAGATTGATCAGGCCATAGTTGAGTTGGCGTATTGGTGTCAATGATCGGTTCATGCAACGAGTTATGCATGTGATTTGTGGCGGTGCATTTGAGACTTGTCGGCCGCAGTGATTGATGTCATTCTGAAGTATTCGTCTGTTAGGGGCCTGTTATGAGTAGGCAGACCTCGGAAAGGGTTATGGTGGCTTGGACCACTACTTAGATATTGGCATATTCGATGGCTATGAGAATTCGCCGTATGTTGTTATAGCTCTCCTGTAGTGAGCTAAATGGAAAGTATTATGTGATGAAGTATTAGTCTATCGTCAGTTCTAGAGCTATGATGGAAATTGTGTCTATTGTATATCGGCACATGAGGTGCAGTGAGTAGTATGAAAATTGAAGTAAGGACCAAGGTCACAGTTTGGTCAATGAATGTGATATGAAGAGCTCGGATGAGCAGGAAAGGAGTTTCAGTGTTTTAAGTAAGATGGGTATTAACATCAGTATCATTTGAGATCGGTGTTCTATGAGAAAGGCTTTGCATCCCGGTTAGGGACTCCTGATCACTTTTCAGTGTTAGTGCAGCCAGTGGGTTGAATGTGCAGGTCCGTTTAATTATTCGGAAGATGGTGGGAGCTTGACCCACAAGAAGATTGTATAGGTGTGACTTATAGTCACTTGATTGGTTAGAAATTTAAACCAAGTATGAGGATTTTGGTGATATCATCCATTTGAGAACTTATGCCCGGAGGGCACTCTGCTTAGTGGGTTATAGACCTGTGAAATATTATTGACTTAGCTTGGCACGACCAGGGATAGACTTAAGGTCGGTGGATAGATTTAAATGTGGAAGTGAGCCTTGCGTCAGGCCAGTTATGTTTCTTCCAGCAATGCGCCCTTTATGGAGGGATAGTCGCGGTCTTATTTCGCGGTTAGTTAATTCAAGTAAAGATATATTGCACCGTATGAGTGTGTGACGGCTTGGTAAGTTCCTTATGTGTTGAGGTTCCGCTCAGCGGTGATGTTATATGAGCATGATGGCTCTTGAGGCTCATATCTTATATCACACCTCAGTTGTGCTTAAGTTGTAGCCTATAGCGCTATATGTTTCATTGTGTCTGATATCATGCACCTTAGTGTGCTTATGATCGATAGTCAGTATTTTGATGTGACGAGCTATTCAGCTCGACATATGACTCCTTGTGTGAGTTTTATATCGTTGGGGTCGGATGGCACGCCGCCATGGTTATATTGTTGGGATCGGGTGGCACGCCGCCATGGTTATATTGTTGGGATCGGGTGGCACGCCGCCATGGGCATATTGTTGGGATCGGGTTGCACGCCGCAACAATGTGGTATCTATTTCGGTGTCTATAATTGCTTTTATGTGTTATGTTTCCTATTTTCTGAGGAGGCCCATGTTTATGTGAGAGCTGAATAATTCTCTCTAGTTTTCGCCTTCCTTTGTATCACGTACGTATTAGTGGATTAGTAGCACATTGTGTCATCTTGTGGGACTTTTGATTATGTCTGATGTGGCTTATCGCCTGAGCAGTTCGTACTGGGTGAGATGAGGTTATGGGATTTGGGGTCAGTGCAAACTGATTATATGAAGTATATTATAGAGGAAAATAACATTCTCTGGTTTAGGACAAGGTAATGGATCTTGTTAGAAGTATAGACTGAATGATTTGTTGACTTGGCAACTAAATATGAATTCCTGCACATCCCTTCCGTTGTATCGGTGTTGTAAAAGCTAGAGCAAGACCCATGTAGGTCATGAGATGCAATGAGAGCATCAGATTTGTGGAATTTCGACTATTATATTTAAAGAATATTATTGTGGTCCCATGAGTAAAGTGATGCAAAGTGTGAATTCAACAAAGTTATGCAATCATGTATGGGTACAGCATGTGAAGAATGATATTGTGGTCGTATGATGGAAACATGCTAGGCAGGAAATTCCGGATGTTGGAATTGGGTCTAATGGCTTATTTACTCGAATAAAGGAGTATGTCTATAGAGTTATCGAGCTAATGTGCTCAAATGAGTTGCGGAAGCACAGGAAGTTGCATGAGATGTTAAACCAGTGATTTCAGACTACTTCAGTGTAGTTCTCAGCACGTTCGAGGACGAACGTATGTTTAAGTGGGGGAGATTGTAACGACCCAACCGGTCGTTTTGAGATACGGCGCGTCATTCAGCAGTTTGAGGCCATGAGCAACTTCATCTCAAGTATATTGACTTGTGTGTATGGTCAGAATTAAAATTCAAGAAGTTTGGAGTCAAATTTAAATGAAAATTCTTATTTCCAAAGCTTAAAACTGGAAGAAATGAACTAGGATTGGAATTTTGAGTATACGACCTCGGAATTGAGATTTGAAGGTTCCAACAGGTTCACATGATGATTTCGGACTTGGGCGTATGCCTGGATCGGGTTTTGGATAACCCGGGAGCGTTTTGGCGCATATTATGGAAGATAGCATTTTAGAAGAAATGGCATCAATTTGGCTTAAAATGCATTTTAGTGTTATTAATGTCCGTTTGGGATTCCGAGATCCTGAGTTATTGTATGGTTATTCTGGATTTGGGAGCGCGATCGGAAGTGAATTCGGAGGTCCGTGGGTCATTTTGGAGTCGTTTGGCGAAAGATAGAAAATTGAAGGTTTTTGAGAAAATTTGACCGGAAGTGGAAATTTTGATATCGGACTCAAAATGCAAATCTTATGGTTCGGATAGTTTCGTTAGGTGATTTGGGACTTAGGAGTGTGTCCGAAATATTTTTGTGACGACCGGTGTAGAATTAAGCTTGAATTGGCAAAGTTAGTATTTTGGCGAATTTCGGTTGATAGGTGAGATTTTGATCCGAGGGTTAGAATGGAATTCCGAAAGTTTCTGTAGCTTCGATATATCATTTTGAACGTGTGTGCAAAATTTGAAGTCAATCGGATGCGATTTGATAGGTTTCGGCATCGGAAATAGAAGTTGGAAACTTCATAGTTCATAAAGTTTGAATCGGGGTGTAATTCATGGTTTTAGAGTTGTTGATGTGGTTTGAGGCCTCGAGCAAGTCCGTAATGTGCTTTGGGGTTGGTTGGTATGATTGATTGGGGTCCCGGGGGCCTCGGGTGTGTTTCGGGTTGTGATCACGCTCTTATTTGATGTTTCAACATTTGCTTCTTTAAACATAAAGGGGTACCATATTAGGTAAATGATCTCCAAATTCAATTTTGTTTAAACCATTAGATCCGTATCGAAATTACGGAGCCATAGGAAAAAGAATCATCGAATTTGGACATCGTATGAGGAAGTTATGCTTATTTTTGTGTCAGGGAAAAACTGCTGCTTCTGGTATGCTCGCAATTGCGAACATTTCAATCGCAATTGCGATGCCAGTTCGCAATTGCGAACTTTTTGTCGCAAATGCGACCCTTTCCAGCCTCTCTTTGTTCGCAATTGCGAAGAACTTCTTCGTTTTTGCGAGGGTTCGCAATTGCGAACCCTGGATCGCAAATGCGACTTCTGCAGCTTGATTTTAGCTGTGAACCTCGAGTTTTTGCTTCATTTTACCATATTTTGAGCCCTAGGTCCGAGAATGAGCGATTTTGAGAGTGGATTTTCATACCAAATCATTGGGTAAGTTCCTCTAACTAGTTTTCAACTTTTATTTTGTGTTTATACCTTAGATTTAACATCAAAATTCATGAGAATCAAAAGGAGAATTTGGGTTTTAAAGAAAAACCTAGAAATTGAGATTTTTGGATTTTGACCACGATTTTGAGTATGGAATTAAGAGAAATTTATATATTTGAGTTCCTAAGGTCATGGGTAATCTTTATCTTCAAAAAAATTTCAGATTCCGAGCTCGTGGGTCCGAGGGCATTTTGGTCATTTTACATAATTTCACGTATTAGCTTGGAATTTATGTGTAGAATAAATTACTTGAATTATTATTTACAATATGCAATTTATTTGGATAGAGTTGAGCCACTCGGAGTCGGATACTCGTGGCAACAGAGTCGTTTCTTAGCGGTTTTGTACCGGAATTGAGGTAAGTGGCTTGTCTAACCTCGTGTGGGGGAATTTTCACCCCTAGGATATTATGTGATAGTTTAAATGCCTTGTATGCGAGGTGACGAGCGTATACATGCGCTGGTTGTTGAACACGCACTTTAATTAAAATGTTCGATGAGCGATATTCCTGTCCTTGGCTGTTAATTTGATATTTTTACCTGGTAGTGGTTAGGAAAGCATGATTAGGTCGTACTTAACTGTTTAGTTGCCTAATTGCCTTATTTGAACTCCTTGATAATTATTGGCACTATTTTTCGGTGAAGTTATAGTTAAGCATAATTGATCTCTCTGTGAATTCCTTTATTTGCTGTGGTTGTGGACTGCGGGTTCGATTCCCGGAGACCCATGGCTGTGGGTTCGATTCCCAGAGACCCGGTGTGATATTGGTAGGGACTACGGGTTTGATTCCCGAGATCCTGAGTTATTGGTAGGGACTACGGGTTCGATTCCCGAGATCCTGAGTTATTGGTAGGGACTACGGGTTCGATTCCCGAGATCCTGAGTTATTGGTAGGGACTACGGGTTCGATTCCCGAGATCCTGAGTTATTGGTAGGGACTACGGGTTCGATTCCCGAGATCCCGAGTTATTGGTAGGGACTACGAGTTCGATTCCCGAGATCCTGAGTTATTGGTAGGGACTACGGGTTCGATTCCCGAGATCCTGAGTTATTGGTAGGGACTGCGGGTTCGATTCCCGGAGATCCTGAGTAATTGATTATTTATTGAGATATGGGCTGCGGGTTCGATTCCCGGAGACCCAGAGGTACTGTCAATGGGACTGTGGGTTCGATTCCTACAGGTCCTGGACTTGTTTTATTGAGTTGGCTATTCATTGTTAGCTTAATTGTAGACGATTATAGTAATCATCTTATTGTTGCTAGTTCGGAAATTTATTATTCATTTAAACTGCTTATTGTTGTTATTATCATTGTATTATTGTTTCTCAGTAGGGCCCTGACCTTCCTCGTCACTACTCCATCGAGGTTAGGCTTGGCACTTACTGAGTACCGTTGTGGTGTACTCATGCTACTCTTCTGCACACTTTTGTTGTGCAGATCCAGGTACATCAGGGCAAGCTCACAGCAGGTGATTCAGCAACGTTTTGGGAGACCTCGAGGTATGATCCGCTACGTCCGCGGATCCGGAGGCCTTCCTTCTATTCTAGTGCTAGTAGATGTTTTTCCTTCATTCCGTTGTTAGATACTCCTTTTACATAGAGCTACAATTGTATGATCTCTTTTAGTCTGTGTTACCCGTGGGATTCCGGGTCTTGGTGGTATTTTTATGCGGTGTGTTGACGAGTGTATGTGCCAAGCGGCACGGATTACATTCCTATTTATATCATTTTCCGCTATTTCTTGTTTAAAGTTCATAAACTTGTACATTCCGCAAAGTGTTAGGCTTACCTAGTCGTGGGGATTGGGTGCCGTCATGACATGTTCACGATTGGTGAACTAGGATCGTGACAAGTTGGTATCAGAGCTCTAGGTTCGTAGGAGTCACGGGACACAGACCGGTTACTTAGATTCTCGCTGATCGATACGGAGACGTCTGTATTTGTCTACGAGGGGCTATGTAACTGTTTAGGAAACTCTTCAATTCTTTGAATTCCTTATCGTGCGCCATTTATTCAGTTGGAGCCTATGTCATATGTTCTTTTGCATCTATGCTTTTCATTCTGTTATCTCATGTAATCGAGATAAACAGCTTGTATTTTCTTTCAGACAATTATGTGTATTATTCTTAGAAGTTCGTGAGTATTGTGACACCAATCTTGGGTAGTATATCAGATTTGGATTTTCTTTATCACATTTGACTAAGTCTTCCGCTGTAATTTTTATGTTGTTAATAAGAAATTAGTAATTAATGGAGATGTAATTAATATTTGGCTTGCCTAGCTTCCATTTAGTAGGCGCCATCATGACCCCGATGGTGGGAAATCCGGGTCGTGACAGATTTTTATTTAGGTATGCTTGGATCTGGTATATATTTTCGATGTAGTTTCTGGCGATATGGTTATATGATTTTTTATCTTGGTTCAAACTATTTGCATAGCTTGTAGTTTGTGGAGTTGTAGGTGTTTGTGATAGTTTTGGTATGAATGGCTTTGTAAATATGTTGTTTAGGTTAGTATTTGTATATGGCTTTTTGCTAGCTGTTCTGCTTGTACCTACAGCTGTATCTAAACAAACATTAGTTTGGGTTTTTCGGTGTTTCCCATCGTCACCTTTTATCTCCGCATTTTTATAGTCATGCTGCTGACTTAACTCCGCATTTTTATAGTCATGCTGCTGACTTATATTCTTCTTCATAACTTGTAGCTCATCATTCATGCTTCCTACTTGCGTAGTCAGCGCTGTAATGGCTTTCATTAAATTTTCCAGTGTATCTGGTTCAGTTTGTGTACCTTTGTCTTGAAAGGTTATCTGCAATAGCATTCTTATTAGTTGTAATAATTTCTATTGTAAATGTAAAATTTAATATATTCAATACAAGTCTTCGTATTTCTTTCGTTGTAACTGAATCTTGTACTTTTCTTGTTATCCACCATTTTA
Source organism: Nicotiana noctiflora (assembly GCA_032618575.1). Classification (NCBI taxonomy): domain Eukaryota; kingdom Viridiplantae; phylum Streptophyta; class Magnoliopsida; order Solanales; family Solanaceae; genus Nicotiana; species Nicotiana noctiflora. The sequence goes on along the minus strand of JASVEL010014195.1, from coordinate 56,756 downwards.
CCTGCGTATTATCTGTTCTCACAATAAATTTGTTATAAACAATATATGGTTCGAATGCTAATAAATTTTTATATAAGGCATATAATTCTTTTCTATTTATTTCCCATTTTATTTGTTGTTCTGTATAAGATCCTGAATAATATCTACAGTGATGTTCTATATTTTCATCATTATATTTATATTTTAGAACTCCTCCATAACTATGATCACTTGAATCAGTTTCTACTATGTATATAAATTGTCTTTTTTCATTTGGAAAATATAATTTAGGTAACTTTTTGCATAAGGTTTTGATTTTTCTTATGTATAGTTTATCTTTTTCATCAAAATGATATTCTATATCTTTCTTTAATTTTTTCTGTAGTGGTTTTAAGTTTTCTGCTAGTTGGGGTATATATTCTCGAACTTGATTAACTAGTCCTAGAAATGATTGTAGTTTCTTTTTAGTATCTAATGTTTCGTCTAAATCAATTATCTTTTTTACTATATGGGTTTGCATTTTTACTCCATTTTTATCTATTTGTATTCCTAGAAATTCTATTTGATTTTTCATTATTTCAGCTTTAGCTTTGTTTAAACTAATTCTTGATGTTTCTATGATATTACAGAATTTTCTTAATAATTCTATATGTTCTTCTTCTGTTTTAGAATATAGTAATATATCATCTATATATATTATGCAATTTTCTAGATTTTTAAAGTAATTATCCATAAAATATTGATATCTACCTGGTGCATTTTTATATCCAAAGGGTAAAACATTCCATTCATAAAATCCTTGTGGTACAATAAATGCTGTTAGTTTTTTAGATTCTTCTTCTAACTTTAAGTGGTAAAATCCTGATTTACAATCAAATTTACTAAAATAGTTATATCCTTGAATTTGTCTTATTTTTAATATTTTATTCGGTATTGGGTAGTTATATGTTTTAGTTTTTGCATTTAGGTTTCTGTAATCTATAACCATTCTACTTTTTCTTCTTTTCTGTTCATTATGTTTATTAACTATAAATGCTGGACTTGAATGTTTACTATTACTTTCCTGTATATAATTGTTTTCTAATAGTTCTTTTATATGTAATTTAAATTCTATTAAATCATCAAAGTTATATTTTAGGGGTTTCTGCATGATTATACTATTTTCATCTATTAATTCAATTTTTATTTTTGTTTTATGTTTTTCCCATCCTTGTAACGGATTATTACTATATAGTGTTTCTAATTTATCTTGGATTGTTTTTATTTTATTTATAGAAAATATAATTATTTCAATTTTATGATTTTTTAATGGTTCGTTGTCACGACCCCAAATCCGGTCGTGATGGCGCCTAGCACATTGCTAAGCCAGCCTGACCAATCAATAACAATAACGGGGCTAGAAGCTCTCTTTAGGCCATTTAAGCATATCAAGTCATAAGCAACAATGATATAAATGTATCAAACAGGGAACCAAGTCCCAAAACATACTAACTCCCTCAGACCGAAGGGTCAAGAGTCATGAGCCTCTAAAGAATGTAAACATGTCATGACGGCACCCAGTCCCCACGACTAGGTAAGCCTAACACATTGCGGAATATACAAGTTTATGAACATTAAATAAGAAATAGCGGAAAACGATATAAATAAGAATGTAATTTGTTCCGCTTGGTACATACACCCGTCAAACACACTGTATAAACACCACCAAGACCCGGAATCCCACGGGTAACACAGACTAAAAGAGAGAATACAACTGTGGCTCTATGTGTGAAGAGTATCTAACAAAGACATGAGAGAAAACATCTACTAATACTATCAGAATAGAAGGAAGGCCTCCGGATCCGCGGACGTAGCAGATCATACCTCGAGATCTCCCAAAATGATGCCGAATTACCTAATATGAGCATGTCCCGATGTACCTGGATCTGCACAATAAAAGTGTGCAGAAGAGTAGCATGAGTACACCACGGCGGTACTCAGTAAGTGCCAAGCCTAACCTCGATGGAGTAGTGACGAGGAAGGTCAGGGCCCTACTGAGAAAAACAATAATATGATGGAAATAGCAATAATAAGCAGTTTAAATGATAATAATTCCGAAATAGCAACAATAAAATGATTACCGCAACCGTCTACAATTAAGATAACAACAAGTAACCAACTCAATAAAACAAGTCCAGGACCTGTGAGAATTGAACCCACAGTCCCATTGATAGTACCCATGGGTCTCCGGGAATCGAACCCGCAGCCCATGTCTCAGTAAATCTCAGGATCTCCGGGAATCGAACCCGCAGTCCACATCTCAATAAATCTCAGGGATCTCCGGGAATCGAACCCGCAGTCCACATCTCAATAAATCTCAGGATCTCCGGGAATCGAACCCGCAGTCCACATCTCAATAAATCTCAGGATCTCCGGGAATCGAACCCGCAGTCCACAACAATATCACTCCGGGTCTCTGGGAATCGAACCCACAGCCCTGGGATCTCCGGGAATTGAACCCGCAGTCCACAAACAAATAGCAAATCCGGGTCTCTGGGAATCGAACCCACAGCCCTGGGATCTCCGGGAATTGAACCCGCAGTCCACCAACACAACAAATAAAGAAAACGCACATGGAAAATATAATATGCTTAACTACAACTACACCGAGGACTAGTGCCAACAATTATCAAGAAGTTCAAGTAGGACAATTAGGCAATTAGACAGATAACTCCTATCTAATCATGCTTCCCTAACGAATACCAGGTAAATGTCACAATTTAATAAATTAAGAACAGGAATATCACGAATTGAACAATTCAAGTAAAGTGAGTTATAGCAACCAGCGCATGTACACGCCCGTCACCTCGCGTACAAGGCATTTAAACTATCACATAATATCCTAGGGGTAAAGGTTCCCCCACACGAGGTTAGACAAGCCACTTACCTCGATTCCGATACAAAACCGCTAAGAGACAACCCTCTTGCCGCGAATATCCGACTCCGAGTGGCCCGAATCTAGTCAAACCAATTACACAGTATAAATAACATCGCAAGTAACTAACTACAATGATAAAATTACAGCTACGGCGCGAAAGTGGGTGAAATGACCAAAATACCCCTGAATCCATCGGCTCGGAATTGAAATATTTTTACATTTTCAGAACCCTCGTACTCTCACGAGTCTAACCATATAAAAATCTCCCAAAACGGACCACAAATGACCCTTCAAATCCCAAATATAAAGTTTTTGCTCCAAGCCCTAATTTCTTACAATTTTGCTATGTTTTCATAAATTTCAAGGATGATTCTTCAATAAAATCATGTATTTAGTTCATAGGACTTACCTCTAATCACTTCTTGTCAAAACCCCTTCAATTCTCGTGCAAAAGCTCTCAAGAATGACCAAAAATGGTGGAAAAATGGGTTTGGTTCGCGGATGAAATGTTTTTAAACATTCTGCCCAGGTATTTTGTTCACCGCGATCGCGGGAAATGCTTCGCGATCGCGGAGAACAAATTCTTGGCCAAAAATTGCCCTTCGCGATCGCGGAAAATGCCTCGCGATCGCGGTGAACAACTTCCAGTTCCTCCGGACAGGCTTCAGTAAAATGGTCATAACTTTTTACACACAACTCCAAATGACGAATGGTTTGATGTTCTGGAAACTAGACACATAGGGCTATAACTTTCATGTGTTGATCATTTCCTGAGTCCTTATACATTTCTAGATACAAGCTTCCAAATCTATTTATGGGTTTTAGATATACTTCTCGGACAGCATAGAGTGTAACGTACATAACTTTTTCTATATATTTCCAAATGAGGAGTTCTTTAGCTTTCTGAAAACTAGACACGATGAGCTACAACTTTGGTTTTTGAATCACCTCAAAATTCCTTTTAGATAAAAAGATATGATCTTCCGAAGTAGGGCCTGCGCGACAGAAATCTCTTCTTCGCGATCGCGAAGCCATCTACGCGATCGCGATTCATTAGTTCATTTCTCAGATTTTACTCACCGCGATCGCGACCATTACCCCGCGATCGCGTAGAGCACTGCTGTAGCCAAAAACCAGCAGTGAAAAATGGCCTAGAAATGGTCCGAAACCACCCCGAAACTCACCCGAGGCCCCCCGGGACCTCAACAAAAAACACCAACACTTCCTATAACCTTATTCAAACTTGTTCCAATCATCCAAACACGTCCATAAACACAAAAATTATCAATTTACAACGGATTCGAGCCTAAATTTCTTAAAACTTTCCGAATTGCACATTCGATCTAAAACCCGACCAAACGACGTCCGAATGACCTGAAAATTTGCGGACATATCCAAAATCACATAACGAAGCTACAGAAATTGTCGGAATTCCATTCCGACCCCGGATCAAAATCTCACCTATCGTTCGGATTCGCCAAAATTTCAAACTTCGGAATTTCAAGCCTAATTGAGCTACGAACCTCCAAAATACTTTTCGAACGCGCTCCCAACCCCAAAATCACCTAACGGAGCTAATGGAACCATCGGATTTCCGTTCCGAGGTCGTCTTAACACTGTTCCGGCTACGTGCCATTTTCTAACTTTAAAGCTCTCGTTTAGGGACTAAGTGTCCCAAAATACTCCAAATTTCAGAACCGACTCTCCCGGCAAACCACAATAGCATAAATGAAGTTAGGGGAACAGTTAAATTGGGGATTGGGGCGTAATTTTCTAAGACGACCGGCCGGGTCGTTACATCTTCCCACACTTAAAAGATTCGTTCGTCCTCGAACGGGCATAGAAAACATACCTGGAGTAGTGAAAAGATGAGGGTACTGGCTGCGCATATCCTGCTCGGTCTCCCAAGTCGCCTCCTCGACCGGCTGGCCCCGCCACCGAACCTTTACCGAAGCGATGTTCTTTGACCTTAGCTTTCTGACCTGCCTGTCTAGAATGGCTACTGGCTCCTCAACATAAGACAGATCCTTGTCTAGCTGAACAGAAGTGAAATCTAACACATGCGACAAGTCATCATGGTATCTCCGGAGCATGGAGACATGAAATACGGGATGGACTCCGGCTAGGCTGGGAGGTAAGGCCAACTCATAAGCAACCTCCCCAACATGCCTCAAAATCTCAAAAGGGCCAATAGATCTAGGACTTAGCTGGGCACATTAGCCTGATATAATCTGAAGATATTCCCTCTTGTTCAACAATTAAGTCTTAGAGCCTAATTCCAACATCCGGAATTCTATGTCAGGCTTGTTTTCATCAAGAGATCACTCAATATTCCTCAAACGCCGTCCTCAAACATGACTGCATAACCTTGCTGGATTCTTACCTTGCAACACAAAATCCACAGGACCACGATAATATTTCATGATCAAATTAGCCAAAAATTCAACGAATCGGATGCTCCCATTGCACCTCACGATCTACATAGGTCTCGTTCCAACCTTTACAATACTGACACGACGGAAGAGGTGTGCCGATATCCATAACCAACTACTGAATCAACAATTCATTGGGTCTATACTCCTGACAGGATCCATTACCTTGTCCTAAACTAGAGGATGATCCTTTCCTCTATAATATACTTCATATAATCAGTTTGCACTGACCCCAAATCACATAATCTCATCTCACCCAGTACGAACTGCTCAGGCGATAAGCCACATCAGGCATAATCAAAAGTTCCACAAGATGACACAATGTGCCAGTAGGCTACTAATTCGTACGTGTTACAAAAGGAAGGCGAACACTAGAGAGAACTATTCAACTCTCACACTAACATGTACCTCCTCAGAAAATAGGAAACGGAACACATAAAAGCAATTATAGACACTGAAATAAACATCACACTGTTGCGGCGTGCAACCCGATCCCAACAATATGACCATGGCGGCGTGCCACCCGATCCCAACAATATAACCATGGCGGCGTGCCACCCGATCCCAACAATATAGACTCACACAAAGAGTCATATGTCGAGCTGAATAGCTCATCACATCAAAATACTGAATATCGATCATAAGCACACTAAGGTGCATGATATAGGACTCAATGAAAACATATAGCGCTATAGGCTATGAACTCAAGCACAACTGAGGTGCGACATAAGATATGAGCCTCAAGAGCCATCATGCTCATATAACATCACCGCTGAGCGGAACCTCAACACATAAGGAACTTACCAAGCCGTCGCACACTCATACGACGCAATATATCTTTACTTGAATTAACTAACCGCAAAATAAGACCGCGACTATCCCTTCATAAAGGGCGCATTGCTGGAAGAAACATAACTGGCCTGACGCAAGGCTCACTTCCACATTTAAATCTATCCACCGACCTTAAGTCTATCCTGGTCGTGCCAAGCTAAGTCAATAATATTTCACAGGTCTATAACCCACTAAGCAGAGTGCCCTCCGGGCATAAGTTCTCAAATGGATGATATCACCAAAATCCTCATACTTGGTTTAAATTTCTAACCAATCAAGTGACTACAAGTCACACCTATACAATCTTCTTGTGGGTCAAGCTCCCACCATCTTCCGAATAATTAAACGGACTTGCACATTCAACCCACCGGCTGCACTGACACTGAAAGCGATCAAGGAGTCCCTAACCGGGATGCAAAGCCTTTCTCACAGAACACCGATCTCAAATGATACTGATGTTAATACCCATCTTACTCAAAACACTGAAACTCCTTTCCTGCTCATTCGAGCTCTTTATATCACATTCATTGACCAAACTGTGACCCTGGGTCCTTACTTCAAATTTCATACTACTCACCGCATATCACGTGCCGATATACGATAGACACAATTTCCATCATAGCTCTAGAACTGACGATAGGCTAATATTACATCACATAAGACTTTCCATTTAGCTCACTGCAGGAGAACTATAACAACATACGGCGAATTCTCATAACCATCGAATATGCCAATCTCTAAGTAGTGGTCCAAGCCAACATAACCCTTCCCGAGATCTGCCTACTCATAACAGGCCCTTAACAGAAGAATACTTCAGAATTACATCAATCACCGCGACCGACAAGTCTCAAATGCACCGCCACAAATCACATGCATAATTCGATCACGTTGCATGAATCGACCATTGACACCAATACGCCAACTCAACTATGGCCGATCAATCTACTTCCTTCCAGGTTATCCTTGATTGCCTTAGAAATGTTAATATCTTCCTTCAATACCTAACTTATTCCAACCGCACTTACCCCGAGTGACCTTAAATCATGAGGCCATGCTATCTCAAGAACAACGACCATTTCATGTCTCTCAAATACTACACCACAAGTCAAAACATCATAGATCGTTTTGTGCCTTTCTTCATAAGTTGCTTTCAAAGATTGAGCCTCAACTGTACTTATAGACTCAGAATTATCAGGCACCACACTTTACCTCTTGAATTCACTAGGACTGCTATTGAGAACCATCCGGTTCTAACTTGCCCCAGTACGCAACCAACTCTACTGAAATTCTTTATAACATATGAATACCCTCTCGATAAAGCACCCAGCGGAATCACTTCCCGCGAAGCCTGCACCTATACGAGGCATAAATCATAAATTTTCCCTCAAGTTTGAACATGAGCCAGTAAGGCTAACCATAACATGCATTCAACAATTCATATACTTAAATTACCACTCATGGTCTTTTTCCGTAGCTGCAATACTCCATTAATACGCTAATATCCGGAATTCACACAGGTAATTAACCATGCAACCCAATCTTAAGTGGTGGGACTCTCCCACTTAGCCCAACGCCACTATTACACGACTCTCGAACACATTAGAACCATTCTCTTGAGTCATTTACTATTATTCAACTGCAACTGACTTGATCCAACGAATATAACCACATGTGCTCTATTAGCACTCTAACATCATAGGGTATGACCTCATCCCAATACAACCAAATATCTTCTCGCTCCATGCACCGAGCATTCTCTACCAACAACATCTTAAAACATACTATGATTCACACACGCCTACGAAGCACCATGTAGCCTTTGTCAAATATTTCCCTGCTGATAATAAAATGCAGGGTTTATTAGGGACACATGAACATCTAAAGTCCCAACATTATACCATACGAGCCTCAACTCTTGCCCATCCGCAAGTTTTCAAGAACTTTTGAATAGCACCTAAATACATCGCAGGCCAAATCTGATATGACACATGACCCATAATTACATCGTTGATAGTGAAATCCTTTCACTTGACACGAAGCCTTAAGATACATCTTGCTAATCCATGATACTAGCCCTTAACATTCGTACGTCTTCATCATAAAACAAGCCAAAGGCATTCGTTTGGTACATGTCCTTCTTAAGACAGTTAAACTCATTTTTTTTTCAGTATCTCTGCTGGCTGAATCCTTCGCTAAATAGATATCTCATATGAACCATATAGTCTTTATTACCACCAACTATCTTTAGATCTACATCCACCTTGTGATTCTACCATTGCTGTGACGATTTGGCAGTTAAGTAAACCTTCTCACGATCGTACTATCAACCGAATGCTAGAACCTAGTGTACCCCCATGTGCACAATTGAAGATCTCTCAATTCTCTTGCATTATCGATATGGATGACACGTGGTAACAATGGTTGAGTAAATTCTTGACTCCCTTGAAATCCCTCTGCAGCGTCACGAACCGTCGGCGCATAGTTGATACCGAGTGCACAATTTCAATACACGAGTGGATGCAAAAGAACATATGACATAGGCTCCAACTGAATAAATGGCGCACGATAAGGAATTCAAAGAATTGAAGAGTTTCCTAAACAGGTTACATAGCCTCTCGTAGATAAATACAGACGTCTCCGTATCGATCAGCGAGACTCTAAGTAACCGGTCTGTGTCCCGTGACTCCTATGAACCTAGAGCTCCGATACCAACTTGTCACGACCCTAGTTCACCAATCGTGAACATGTCATGACGACACCCAGTCCCCACGACTAGGTAAGCCTAACACATTGCGGAATATACAAGTTTATGAACATTAAATAAGAAATAGCGGAAAACGATATAAATAAGAATGTAATTTGTTCCGCTTGGTACATACACCCGTCAAACACACTGTATAAACACCACCAAGACCCGGAATCCCACGGGTAACACAGACTAAAAGAGAGAATACAACTGTGGCTCTATGTGTAAAGAGTATCTAACAACGAAATGAAGGAAAACATCTACTAATACTATCAGAATAGAAGGAGGGCCTCCGGATCCGAGTACGTAGCAGATCATACCTCGAGGTCTCCAAATGTACTGCTGAATTACCTAGTATGGGCATGTCCTGATGTACCTGGATCCGCACAACAAAAGTGTGCGGAAGAGTAGCATGAGTACACCATGGCGATACTCAGTAAGTGCCAAGCCTAACCTCGATGGAGTAGTGACGAGGAAGGTCGGGGCCCTACTGAGAAAAACAATAATATGATGGAAATAGCAATAATAAGCAGTTTAAATGATAATAATTCCGAAATAGCAACAATAAAATGATTACCGCAACCGTCTACAATTAAGATAACAACAAGTAACCAACTCAATAAAACAAGTCCAGGACCTGTGAGAATTGAACCCACAGTCCCATTGATAGTACCCATGGGTCTCCGGGAATCGAACCCGCAGCCCATGTCTCAGTAAATCTCAGGATCTCCGGGAATCGAACCCGCAGTCCACATCTCAATAAATCTCAGGATCTCCGGGAATCGAACCCGCAGTCCATATCTCATTAACTCAGGATCTCCGGGAATCGAACCCGCAGTCCACAACAATATCACTCCGGGTCTCCGGGAATCGAACCCACAGCCCTGGGATCTCCGGGAATTGAACCCGCAGTCCACAAACAAATAGCAAATCCGGGTCTCTGGGAATCGAACCCACAGCCCTGGGATCTCCGGGAATTGAACCCGCAGTCCACCAACACAACAAATAAAGAAAACGCACATGGAAAATATAATATGCTTAACTACAACTACACCGAGGACTAGTGCCAACAATTATCAAGAAGTTCAAGTAGGACAATTAGGCAATTAGACAGATAACTCCTATCTAATCATGCTTCCCTAACGAATACCAGGTAAATGTCACAATTTAATAAATTAAGAACAGGAATATCACGAATTGAACAATTCAAGTAAAGTGAGTTATAGCAACCAGCGCATGTACACGCCCGTCACCTCGCGTACAAGGCATTTAAACTATCACATAATATCCTAGGGGTAAAGGTTCCCCCACACGAGGTTAGACAAGCCACTTACCTCGATTCCGATACAAAACCGCTAAGAGACAACCCTCTTGCCGCGAATATCCGACTCCGAGTGGCCCGAATCTAGTCAAACCAATTACACAGTATAAATAACATCGCAAGTAACTAACTACAATGATAAAATTACAGCTACGGCGCGAAAGTGGGTGAAATGACCAAAATACCCCTGAATCCATCGGCTCGGAATTGAAATATTTTTACATTTTCAGAACCCTCGTACTCTCACGAGTCTAACCATATAAAAATCTCCCAAAACGGACCACAAATGACCCTTCAAATCCCAAATATAAAGTTTTTGCTCCAAGCCCTAATTTCTTACAATTTTGCTATGTTTTCATAAATTTCAAGGATGATTCTTCAATAAAATCATGTATTTAGTTCATAGGACTTACCTCTAATCACTTCTTGTCAAAACCCCTTCAATTCTCGTGCAAAAGCTCTCAAGAATGACCAAAAATGGTGGAAAAATGGGTTTGGTTCGCGGATGAAATGTTTTTAAACATTCTGCCCAGGTATTTTGTTCACCGCGATCGCGGGAAATGCTTCGCGATCGCGGAGAACAAATTCTTGGCCAAAAATTGCCCTTCGCGATCGCGGAAAATGCCTCGCGATCGCGGTGAACAACTTCCAGTTCCTCCGGACAGGCTTCAGTAAAATGGTCATAACTTTTTACACACAACTCCAAATGACGAATGGTTTGATGTTCTGGAAACTAGACACATAGGGCTATAACTTTCATGTGTTGATCATTTCCTGAGTCCTTATACATTTCTAGATACAAGCTTCCAAATCTATTTATGGGTTTTAGATATACTTCTCGGACAGCATAGAGGGTAACGTACATAACGTTTTCTATATATTTCCAAATGAGGAGTTCTTTAGCTTTCTGAAAACTAGACACGCTGAGCTACAACTTTAGTTTTTGAATCACCTCAAAATTCCTTTTAGATAAAAAGATATGATCTTCCGAAGTAGGGCCTGCGCGACAGAAATCTCTTCTTCGCGATCGCGAAGCCATCTACGCGATCGCGATTCATTAGTTCATTTCTCAGATTTTACTCACCGCGATCGCGACCATTACCCCGCGATCGCGTAGAGCACTGCTGTAGCCAAAAACCAGCAGTGAAAAATGGCCTAGAAATGGTCCGAAACCACCCCGAAACTCACCCGAGGCCCCGGGACCTCAACCAAAAACACCAACACTTCCTATAACCTTATTCAAACTTGTTCCAATCATCCAAACACGTCCATAAACACAAAAATTATCAATTTACAACGGATTCGAGCCTAAATTTCTTAAAACTTTCCGAATTGCACATTCGATCTAAAACCCGACCAAACGACGTCCGAATGACCTGAAAATTTGCGGACATATCCAAAATCACATAACGAAGCTACAGAAATTGTCGGAATTCCATTCCGACCCCGGATCAAAATCTCACCTATCGTTCGGATTCGCCAAAATTTCAAACTTCGGAATTTCAAGCCTAATTGTGCTACGAACCTCCAAAATACTTTTCGAACGCGCTCCCAACCCCAAAATCACCTAACGGAGCTAATGGAACCATCGGATTTCCGTTCCGAGGTCGTCTTAACACTGTTCCGGCTACGTGCCATTTTCTAACTTTAAAGCTCTCGTTTAGGGACTAAGTGTCCCAAAATACTCCAAATTTCAGAACCGACTCTCCCGGCAAACCACAATAGCATAAATGAAGTTAGGGGAACAGTTAAATTGGGGATTGGGGCGTAATTTTCTAAGACGACCGGCCGGGTCGTTACAGGTCAAGAGTCATGAACCTCTAAAGAACGTAAGTGTAATAAGGTTTACAACCAAAGATCAGAGCGGAAAGAAATAATCAATACATAATCAAAGACAGTAGGAGGGAATATCGGGTCCTGCGGACGTCGGCAGCTACCTCGAAGTCTCCATAGAATGGCGATAACACAAACAGTTGCGATAGCTCAACTGCCCTCCTAATCATGTATATCCGCACACACAAAAATGCGGGGGAGTGGGGTGAGTATATTTCAACTCAGTGAGTAACAATAATAAACAACGACTGGAAGTGAGAACACCTGTACTATCACTATACAGTTCTAAGGGTAACCTCACAGGTAAGTCATCACTATAATGAATACCCCCAATATCCAGTCCACATCTATTCCATCTAGGTCCCACACTGACCACATTCTCACTCATACCACTACGGTATACAGCTATCTCAATATATGGAGACATATACATATGTCTATATCATATCAGTATTTTAGTATATATATGAATATCAATAAGTATAATGCTGCGGCGTGCAGCCCGCTCCAATACATATACCGCTGCCGCGTGCAGCCATTTAACGTCGACGGCGCTCACTGGGGGTGTGTGCAGACTTCGGAGGGGCTCCTTAGGCCCAAGCGCTATGATACTGTGGCGTGCAGCCAGATCCACCATATATTACTGCGGCGTACAGTCCGATCCAAATTATATATATATACATATAATATTATAATACCGCGCTCACTGGAATGTGTGCAGACTCAGACTCCGAAGGGGCTCCTACAGCCCAAGCGCAATAATACTGCGGCGTGCAGTCCGTCCCACATGTATATTACTGCGGCGTGCAGTCCGATCCAATATATATACTGCTGCGGCGTGCAGCCCGATCCAATATAGGTATATATATATATATATATAATACCTCGCAATAGGTCCTCGACCCTATCCCAGTCAATATAGACCTGGCCTCTCAGGCTCACTCAGCTAGAATAAGGAATTCCACCCTATGTCTACCTCCAAGTACACATCTAGTATTGGCTCATGATATGCTATACAGTTATAACTACGGCTGAGTTTATGTATCTAACACGATATAAGGGTCACCTAGCTCTATAGGTTCCCTAATGCTCTACAGATCGGCACAAGGCCCCAAACATGGCTATTAGCCCAACTACACATTTATAATCTCATTATCAGTCATAATACACAGTATACTATTAGTCGGGAAGGACCAAGTCCAATCCCCAAATCCCAATGCCACCACGCTCGTCACATGACGCGTGTCTCATCTCTACATAGCATTGTAAAGTGCAAGTACGGGGTTTCAAACCCTCAGTACATTATTTACTACCACCACTCACCTCGATCCGATAGAAGCATTAATCCGCCTTGCGCTCGCCTCGCAATTCAATCACCTTGAATGCCGAATCTGCTCAAAATCAATGAGAATACATCAATATAGGCTAATTAAACACAACCCATTCGAAATAACTCAATTTACATCAAAATTCCCAAAGTTGCCAAAACCCGAGCCCCGGGCCCACATTCCGAAAATTTACGAAATTCACATTTCTGGAACCCTCGTCTCGCCACGAGTCCATACATATAAAATTTATCGAAATCGGAGTTCAAATGGCCTCCCAAATCCAAAAATCCCGTTTTCAATATTTAGGCGACATTTCTTCAAGATTTCAACCCAATTTCATGAAGATTGATGTTAATACTACCATAAATTGATACTTTTGAGTCAAGAATCTTACCTCCGACGAATACCCGATGACTTCTCAATGATTTCCTCGAGTTTTCTTCTCTCTAGGGCTCAAATGTGTGTTTTGGGTTAATGAACCCGTACCCTCTATTTCTGGATTAAATTCACTGCCAGAAATATTTCTTCTACGCGATCGCGATCTTCATCACGCGATCGCGATGCTCAAAATCTCGGCCTCACGCGATCGCGACATCCTTCACGCGATCGCGATGCACAATCACCCTGCTTCACGCGATCGCGTCCATAATCCTGCGATCGCGTAGCTCATTTCCCCTGGACCCATTTCTTCTTCTACGCGATCGCGTAGATAAGCATGCGATCGCGATGTACACCCTTTTAATTCTATGCGATCGCGACTCTTACCCTGCGATCGCGATGCCCTAGTCCCCAACTCTACGCGATCGCATCCCCATCCCCGCGATCGCGGAGAGCAAATGTCTGCTGCGTTTATGACAGCAGCCAGCTTTTCTCTTTTCTTCCAAAAATGTTCCGTTTGGACCCCCGGATTCATCCCGAGACCCCCGGAACCCCAACGAAAACCACCAACATACTCCAAAACATGATACGAACTTGTTCCAACCATAAAAACACCATACTAATCATCAAAATCACCAATTAACCACGGATTCAAGCCTAATTTTCTTCAAAACTTTCAAAACTAATATTCAATCCAAAACCCGATCAAACGATGTCCGAATGACCTAAAAATTTGCAGACATATCCAAAATCACATAACGGAGCTACAGAAATTGTCGGAATTCCATTCCGACCCCCGGATCAAAATATCACCTACCATCCGGTTTTCGCCAAAATTCAACATTCGCCAATTCAAGCTTAAAGCTACACCGGACCTCCGAATTCAATTCCGATTGCTCTCCTAAGTCATAAATGATCCCCCGAAACTAGTCGAATCATCAGAATCCGGTTCCGAGCACTCTAACTCAATAGTCAACTCTTGGTTGACTTTTCATATTTAAGCTTTCTTCAAACATGCTATTTGTTTCATTTTCAATCCAAATCACTCCTAACTCACCCGATAGGCTCTAACACTGATATAAAATCATCAAACATGCATTTACAACATGACGGGGTGATAATTCTCGTGACGACGGGCCGGGTCGTTACATTCTCCCCAACTTAAACAAACGCTCGTCCTCGAGCGTACCAGAGTGGTACTAGAAGCAACTCAATAGCTGAATGACCTTACCCAGCATATATTCGGGCGATCACACGTCGCCCTATCTCTCATAAGCCTGAAACACCATATAGCTGAAATCTCACGGACCATCTTAACCATAAACCACATTGTACTTTCTGAAATCATATACCAATTGCTAATCCCATTCCTGTACTCGGGATACACTAGAATCCACTGCAATAAGCCATACTCACCACTCCGGGTGAGATCATATGATGTATCAAACAACCCAATCACTCGAGACGATAGTCTCTAATCACAACAACTGGCCACAATCACCAAATACTAGCTGAAAACCTCTTTCATTAGATAGAGTCTTATTCCAACACCTCCATATCCTGCCCACGGCAGCTGAAGCACGTGATATACCGAACCCATCTCTCGGGTTAACCATTCGTGAATCTATTTCCCTTTTTAAAATTCATACCACGATAGGTTTTGGAGCCAAACCTCGGTTTCTACCTTTCTAACAAGCTAAGACCCAATATGCTCGTATTCAATAATGACTCCAACGGTCATTTCGATTTTAACACACCACACTGGTGATAAACACCTTAACACCGGCCTAAGCCACGACGAGCACAACATAGGCTCCAATAGAAATGTCTGCACACACTCGAATCATGACAGCTCAAATCATGACAACTGTCTCCAGCAAATAGAGCTGCAATTCAATTCCTCTGTGCCATCATAACATAGAACTGAGATCGCGTCTCGCATTATAGAAAGAGTACCTGAATCCTCCTCGAGAGGTCATAACATCACGTGGCCTTACCACGATTCGTGATTATATCCAAACACTATTACTCATGAAGCACCTCAATTTACCAAGCTCAAAACGGTCAGCCACACACATATTTAGGTCTGAATCCAAGCAATCAATCTCACTCACGGTGAAACAATTAATGTATGCTATTTTCCGACATAGTCCATATCACATTAGTCTGGACAAACTAGCCCAATGACGACCAATAAGCAATCAAGTATCATAATCCAAGTTGTCATATCAAGTTGAGAGAAAAAGCCATTAGAGCTTCTGATTTTTGATAATCACAAAACGGTGTCGATACCCATGACATACAACTACTGCATAGGCGGACTAACGAGAACTTCAAGTCTCCTTCACATATATAACATATGAATTACTATGCCTGATTCCGTATTTCACCGTACATATACATAACGCACATGAAGCGTCCATTCATACCACGAAATCCATTCAGGAATTTCACTATGCCATCAACGACTCAATTATTACGATCGATCCAACAAGAGAATACCACCATACCACTGGATATTATCAGTCTACATTACCTTGTCTTTTTGGACCATATTCCCTGCCAATTCACTAGAATAGCAGTACCGTTTTCTTAAATCATCAGAAAGATCGATTCTTAATTCATCTGCAGCTGTTCGCGCCGCTCAATAATTTTATTGACTTCCCATATATTATGAACTGTTCTCAAAACCTAGAATATACCATTATCAACTTTCCATAACACATCGCGTATACCATACTAAGATAACATGGAAATTCTCATTCCTTTCCTACGCCGCAAACATCGACGCAATCAACTAGTCAAGGACTTTTATGATCTCATATAGAGAAAACTCATTACACATTCCAAGCTTTGCATACCAACAGGAAATACACTTATTTTTTCAAACCACATTAAAACACATCATAACTCTTTCTCCCAATCACATTGCATAAGTTAAACTGCCAGGACTGAGTCCTTATACACATATTATACCCATATCGGGTTACACGACTGCCAACACTCAAAAGCTTTATTGCACAATATCTGCAAGACTCCTTACTTCAACCACATACCAGGAATTAGTCGTATTCTTTATCATACCACTTCGGTTTATTAACAAGTCATTCCATTTACCCAGTTTCCTTTCGGATTCATCTTTGATTTAATATTAGCCACTACTGTAGCACCATAACACATGAACTCATTCCACACGAGACTCGTACATAAGACTACACGGTCTGAGACATATAGGCCACTGAATACTCTCTCAATATTTCCAGAAGGATCACATCCTACAATACTTTATTTTGAAGAACTTCTTGCGATTTGAATTCGTTATCATTACCTTCCAATACAGATTACATAGAATCCCATCATTCACATAATATAACATAAGTACCGATCTCTTCTAACGAAACCACCATCTTTAGCCACATGCACAAATTTGAGACACCTGACTGTTACAAGTAAAATCTTGAACACCGTAAACAATTCTCGGGCGTCAGTCATCCTTATTCAGCTGTAATTCAACTGTCTTATTGAACAGAACCACTCGTGCCTTATTAGAATTTTGACACTGCAGATCATGATTACATACAGATACTATTAGCTATCACTCTTTTCTATACACCAAGCATTCCTTACCAACCTCGGTTCAAAATACCCTAGTATTTCTTCACATCTACGAAGCACCATAACCTTTATCAGAATTTTCCCAACATACTTAGAGACAGAATCAACATAGCACACAATAGTGCAATCAG
Organism: Nicotiana noctiflora; assembly: GCA_032618575.1. Taxonomy (NCBI): domain Eukaryota; kingdom Viridiplantae; phylum Streptophyta; class Magnoliopsida; order Solanales; family Solanaceae; genus Nicotiana; species Nicotiana noctiflora. The sequence goes on along the minus strand of JASVEL010014195.1, from coordinate 39,245 downwards.
TTAATCAATAGCAACCTCCCCAACTTATCTCGAAGCCATTCATCAAAGCACTTTCAACCACTCATATCAGTATTACTCAAGTGATGCCGAAATGTTAGTATGATATTAAACTCAAGTCATTTACAAGCTTCGACGGAGATTCGAATCATCAGAAATATTAACTCTTTTGCAATTCTTGCATTCATTCACACACAACAGTTACGCCCCCTCTTTAGGTGACAAAATCTTTTCTAAGTCCCGAATTTTTCAAAAATTCCGGCAGAGTTTCCTTTGTAAATTGGCCTATCCACCTGCCGGAGAATCACCAAACCATCCTAGATATACTTCCACAACTCAACAAGATATCACAATGTATTTCAACAACATTAAACATCAATACTACACGAATTATATCATCACAATTTATACTTGAACCTGCGATGTACCTGCTCGAATCATAACACATATAAAAATCACTTTAGTCTTCCTGAGTTTAAACTCGTTCCACTACACATAAGGCACTTTACCATCCAATTACGAGATATGATAATTATTTCTCACGCCCATAGCTAGGGCTACATATCAAATCACAATAAGAACCGAATACCTTACAGCTCTCCCATTATCAAACTGCCATTTGCACAATAAGGATCAGTACCGATCGTATGAACTTCATAATACATGCTCGCGAAATTAGTACCTTGGTGCTCAAGCCATAGACAAGGAACCGGCCTCAAGTCCTCCCGACCGGCCCAACATAAATTCATGGAGATTATATCTCGCCCATCGATCGGGGAATTGTAAGCCATAAGACAATTATATTACTGAGCGCTCGATGCGTACACAGACGTGCGGAAGGAATTTCAAAAATGTATCTCAAGCTGAATCAAGTACGCACGATAAGAATTCCAAGAAATGTGAAGTGTTTCCTAAAGGTTCGCAGCCTCCCGAGGATAAGTACGGGCGTCCCCGTACCGATCCACAAGACTCTACTAACCGGCTCAAGACTCATGAGGCCTAGTAAACCTAGGCTCTGATACCAACTTGTCACGACCCCAAATCCGGTCGTGATGGCGCCTAGCACATTGCTAAGCCAGCCTGACCAATCAATAACAATAACGGGGCTAGAAGCTCTCTATAGGCCATTTAAGCATATCAAGTCATAAGCAACAGTGATATAAATGTATCAAACAGGGAACCAAGTCCCAAAACATATTAACTCCCTCAGACCGAAGGGTCAAGAGTCATGAACCTCTAAAGAACGTAAGTGTAATAAGGTTTACAACCAAAGATCGGAGCGGAAAGAAATAATCAATACATAAATCAAGACAGTAGGAAGAAATATCGGGTCCTGCGGACGTCGGCAGCTACCTCGGAGTCTCCATAGAATGGCGATAACACAAACAGTTGCGATAGCTCAACTGCCCTCCTAATCATGTATATCCGCACACACAAAAATGCGGGGGAGTGGGGTGAGTATATTTCAACTCAGTGAGTAACAATAATAAACAACGACTGGAAGTGAGAACACCTGTACTATCACTATACAGTTCTAAGGGTAACCTCACAGGTAAGTCATCACTATAATGAATACCCCCAATATCCAGTCCACATCTATTCCATCTAGGTCCCACACTGACCACATTCTCACTCATACCACTACGGTATACAGCTATCTCAATATATGGAGACATATACATATGTCTATATCATATCAGTATTTTAGTATATATATGAATATCAATAAGTATAATGCTGCGGCGTGCAGCCCGCTCCAATACATATACCGCTGCCGCGTGCAGCCATTTAACGTCGACGGCGCTCACTGGGGGTGTGTGCAGACTTCGGAGGGGCTCCTTAGGCCCAAGCGCTATGATACTGTGGCGTGCAGCCAGATCCACCATATATTACTGCGGCGTACAGTCCGATCCAAATTATATATATATATACATATAATATTATAATACCGCGCTCACTGGAATGTGTGCAGACTCAGACTCCGAAGGGGCTCCTACGACCCAGCGCAATAATACTGCGGCGTGCGATCCGTCCCACATGTATATCATCGCGGCGTGCGGTCCGATCCAATATATATATCGCTGCGGCGTGCGGCCCGATCCAATATAGGTATATATATATATATATATATAATACCTCGCAATAGGTCCTCGACCCTATCCCAGTCAATATAGACCTGGCCTCTCGGGCTCACTCAGCTAGAATAAGGAATTCCACCCTATGTCTACCTCCAAGTACACATCTAGTACTGGCTCATGATATGCTATACAGTTATAACTACGGCTGAGTTTATGTATCTAACACGATATAAGGGTCACCTAGCTCTATAGGTTCCCTAATGCTCTACAGATCGGCACAAGGCCCCAAACATGGCTATCAGCCCAATTGCACAGTTATAAACTCATTATCAGTCATAATACACAGTATACTATTAGTCGGGAAGGACCAAGTCCAATCCCCAAATCCCAATGCCACCACGCTCGTCACATGACGCGTGTCTCATCTCTACATAGCACTGTAAAGTGCAAGTACGGGGTTTCAAACCCTCAGTACATTATTTACTACCACCACTCACCTCGATCCGATAGAAGCATTAATCCGCCTTGCGCTCGCCTCGCAATTCAATCACCTTGAATGCCGAATCTGCTCAAAATCAATGAGAATACATCAATATAGGCTAATTAAACACAACCCATTCGAAATAACTCAATTTACATCAAAATTCCCAAAGTTTCCAAAACCCGAGCCCCGGGCCCACATTCCGAAAATTTACGAAATTCACATTTCTGGAACCCTCGTCTCGCCACGAGTCCATACATATAAAATTTATCGAAATCGGAGTTCAAATGGCCTCCCAAATCCAAAAATCCCGTTTTCAATATTTAGGCGACATTTCTTCAAGATTTCAACCCAATTTCATGAAGATTGATGTTAATACTACCATAAATTGATATTTTTGAGTCAAGAATCTTACCTCCGACGAATACCCGATGACTTCTCAATGATTTCCTCGAGTTTTCTTCTCTCTAGGGCTCAAATGTGTGTTTTGGGTTAATGAACCCGTACCCTCTCTTTCTGGATTAAATTCACTGCCAGAAATATTTCTTCTACGCGATCGCGATCTTCATCACGCGATCGCGATGCTCAAAATCTCGGCCTCACGCGATCGCGACATCCTTCACGCGATCGCGATGCACAATCACCCTGCTTCACGCGATCGCGTCCATAATCCTGCGATCGCGTAGCTCATTTCCCCTGGACCCATTTCTTCTTCTACGCGATCGCGTAGATAAGCATGCGATCGCGATGTACACCCTTTTAATTCTATGCGATCGCGACTCTTACCCTGCGATCGCGATGCCCTAGTCCCCAGCTCTACGCGATCGCATCCCCATCCCCGCGATCGCGGAGAGCAAATGTCTGCTGCGTTTATGACAGCAGCCAGCTTTTCTCTTTTCTTCCAAAAATGTTCCGTTTGGACCCCCGGATTCATCCCGAGACCCCCGGAACCCCAACGAAAACCACCAACATACTCCAAAACATGATACGAACTTGTTCCAACCATAAAAACACCATACTAATCATCAAAATCACCAATTAACCACGGATTCAAGCCTAATTTTCTTCAAAACTTTCAAAACTAATATTCAATCCAAAACCCGATCAAACGATGTCCGAATGACCTAAAAATTTGCAGACATATCCAAAATCACATAACGGAGCTACAGAAATTGTCGGAATTCCATTCCGACCCCCGGATCAAAATATCACCTACCATCCGGTTTTCGCCAAAATTCAACATTCGCCAATTCAAGCTTAAAACTACACCGGACCTCCGAATTCAATTCCGATTGTTCTCCTAAGTCATAAATGATCCCCCGGAACTAGTCGAATCATCGGAATCCGGTTCCGAGCACTCTAACTCAATAGTCAACTCTTGGTTGACTTTTCATATTCAAGCTTTCTTCAAACATGCTATTTGTTTCATTTTCAATCCAAATCACTCCTAACTCACCCGATAGGCTCTAACACTGATATAAAATCATCAAACATGCATTTACAACATGACGGGGTGATAATTCTCGTGACGACGGGCCGGGTCGTTACATTCGTTTTCTAACTTTTGTGTAATTTTCTCATTTCCTTTTATCCAAGGTGTAGACTTTCTTAATTTATTTTCTACTCGTTTGGCTCTAATTTTCTGTTTACATGGTGTAGTGAACCACCAATGTGTTTCAGTTATTATATGTGGGTATAATTTATCTAAAAATGGTATACCTATCAATATATCTTTATTTGTGAATTCATAACTATATATTTCATCTATAATTAATATTTTATCCCATATTTGTATTTTTATATTCTTGGCTTTGTGTGTTATCATACTTCCTTCATTATTAAATCCTGTTACTATTAATGGTGTTTTTAATTTTTCCCATTTACTTTCTGGTAAACAATTATGTTTACACATATTTGCTTCTGCTCCTGTATCCATCATAGGTGTATAATATCTATTATAATATCCTTCCACTATTATTTTTGCAAGTATATAAATCTTTTTTGTCATTTTTATATTAAGGTTCTTTTAATTACAATCTTTTTATTTTTATAAGTAATTGTTAATCGTTCATCTTCTATATTATATGGTTTTACTTTTTCTAGCCATTTTATTCCTAATGTAATATTCTTCTTTTCTTGATGTATTTTAAAATCTATAATTATTGGAATTCCTCCGATAATTAAATCTTTAGTAATTCTGTTATTTCTTAACATTTCTGGTAAGTCAGTACATTGTTGTTTTATAAGTTCTGTTTCTGGGATTATTTCTTTTGAAATATAATTATCTTCTTGGCCTGTATTTATTTGTATTAAATATTTTCTTTCATCTAATATTCCTGTGATATAATAATTGTGTGATTCTATTTCTTCTAATAATTTTGGTATAACTCTGTAATCTATTCTTTTTGAGGTATTTGACTTATTTGATGATGATTCAGCTATATCTATATTTATTCTTTTTGTCATTATTCTTTCTTTTACTATTTCGAGGTCTTCTTCTATGTCTATTTCCTTGTAACTATATTCATTATTATCTATTATTGATACTATTTTTTCAAACGGATTTTCTATTTTAATTCTATTTATTTTGTTTTTTGCTAATACTTTATGTTTTGTTGTAAGTATATATAAGTTTTTACATCTTGCCGTAAATATTTTACTTCCTGGTGTTAATTCTATTCCTGACATTTTCCAATATAATACTAATGATCTATCTATATTTTTATCATTTATAGCTATTGAATAATTTGCACTTATTATGAACTTAAATTTTTGGTATATTAAATTTCCTTTAACTGCACTTATTACACTTTTTTCTATAGGTTCTACTATCCTATCGTCTGCTAAGTATATTTCTATTGGTGTATCTATTCCTTCTCTAAAACATGCTTTTATTAATATTTCAGTTCCTCCTAGGTGTACATATTTTATTGGATTTTTAGTTTGTATATTCTGAATTTCCTTGTTTAGTGCTTTTTTATTTAGTATAGGTATTTTAGCTTTTCCTTTAATATATTTACAGTCTATTATATGTTCTTTTTGACTTATAACATAAAATTCTTCTTTTGGTTTTCTAAACCATTTTCTAACTATTGGTACTTCTAGTATTTTATCTACACTTAAATCTAACTCTTTTCCTCTAATCTGGTGAAATAAATTTATATCAAATATTAATTTTTGTTCTGAAGATTGTTCGTCTTCATATTGTTCTGTTTGTATAATGTTTGTATTTTGTTCAGTCATTATTTTCTTCGTCTGATTCATTTAGTTGGTCTTCATTTTCAGATAGTTCGTATATATTTTCATTTTCAGATAGTTCATAGATACTATCGTTACTTTCTAGTTCATAGTCTATATATTCTATTTGTGTATATATTTCATTTTCTATTATTATCTCAGCTATTTGTTTTTTCTTAGGATTTCCTGGTAATTTACAATTTTTAGCTATATGTCCTAATTTTCCACAGTTGTAGCATGTACATTCTGTTAATTTTTTCTTTGCTTTAAATGGTTTTTTATTTTTTATATTTTTAACATAATATCTTCTTCTAGGTTTTTTATATTTATATTTAGATCTGTATGGTTTATATTTGTTGTATTTCCGTTGTTTATTTCGATTCTGTTTATAATATTTATCTATGCATCCAAATTGGGGTGCTGAATTATCTTTACAACATATTATGTTATCTTTTATTATTTTAGTAATTTTATTATTTTCTTTATAACTTTCACATAATGTTTTAAACCAATCTTGTAAATATTTTATTCTAGTTCCTAAAGTATCTGTTAATTCTGATTCATTCCAATTGTTTATTATTTTTGAGCTAAAAGGTTCTGGTAGTTTTGTGAAATATAATTTTCTTATTTCTTTACTTTCATCTGTCGTATACATTCCTTTGTAATAATATTCTTTAAATGCACAGGTGTATTTATCTAAATAACACATGTCACATATTGATAATTTCTGTATTAGATTTCTATTTGTAATTTTTTCTTTATTTTGTGCTTCTAATTCTGTAGTTGTACTACTAAATTCACTTCTAATTGCTATTTCATATTTTTCTAATATTTCAGTAGTTGTTGTTGCTAATGTTCCTTCTTTATTTTTAATACTTCTTAATGTGTCTAAACTTTCAGTTGATAAGTTTTTTAACCATATTTTTGTTATTCCTATGAATGTTCTTTCTATATATCCTGGCGTTTCCTTTATTTGTACTTTATTATCTATTAGTTGTTTTGAAATATATCCTATCCATAGTTGGATTGCTTTATTTGTATCTATTATACAATCTAAGTTTAAGAAATTACTTTGTTCATCTATTTGTTTAGGTGTCCATTTTCTATATTTATCTTTATTCCATGATTGTTTTCTATATGATTCTTTATTTGTTTTATAGTAACTTTCATTATCTTTTAGTCCTGACGTACTTGGTTTTTCTTCATTAATTTCTCCTGTATTAATTTCAAGGTTTTTTGTTTGTTCTATTTTTTCAATAATTTCTGTATAAGTTTCACTAGTTTCTGAACAATTTTCGTTGTCACTTTCTTCTTTATTTATTTCATCTATTTCTAATTTTTGTAGGTTATTTTCTTCTAATTGTAACTTAAATTTTTCTATTTCATTTGTTAATTCTAATTCTTTTTCTTTTTCTTTACGTTGTTCTTTTTCTTTCTGTTTTATAGTATATAATTGTTTTAACGTTTCTAATTCTTTTTCTAATTCCTGTATTCTTGTATTTTTAACTTCTTCTACTTGTTGTATTTTTTCTTTTGTTTGCTGTTGTATTTTTTCTATTTCTCTCTTTCTATCTATATCTTCATTTTCTTTTATTATTCTTATCATAGCAGTTAAATTATCTTCTAATTTTGCTGATTCTTTTTCTAACATTAGGTTTAGATTTTCGCCTATTTTCTTATATCTTCTTCCTAAATTAGAAAATACTATTATTATTTTTAGTCCTTCCGGATTTAGATACGTTTTTTCTTCTACTATAAATTCTTCTTTATTCATCTTTTAAGTTGTATAATAAGTTTCCATTCTAACTCTGAGATTATATCTATAAGTTGTTCTAGTCTTTGATTATTATTTTTAGAGACTTTTAAGTAATTAAATTCACAATATAATTCATATAATTCATTTTTGATTATTTCTTTTCTTTTTTCGTTATTTGTCTGGTTAATTACTGCCTGTGTTGGTAATTGTTTCATTTTTTGATTCATTGCTGGTTAAATGCTAGATCGTAATTTTCTTTTGCTAAGGATTTTAATAGTAATAATTTTTTAATGTTTTTATTTAAATATTCTATATGTTTGGTTTTTCTAGTTTTCATATAATTCTCTAGATCGTTTTTCATATTTTGTTCAGTTCTATCTATTTCAAGCATAGTTTCTGTCCAGTAACTTAAATATTCGTAATTTATCATATTAATCTGTTTCGGGTCCTGAATCCCATGTATTTATGTAATCATAATTATATCTTTCTAGTTCTTCATTATTATAAACTTCTTCTAGTTCTTCTAGTTCTTCATTCCATTCTTGGTTAATTATTTCTGTTAAAATTAAATTATCATATTCTTGAATTTTATTCCATATATTTTTTCTAATTTCAGGTTCTGTTATATTTCTAAGTACATAAAAGATTAAAATTTTATAATTATCTGCCATTTCATCTAATAAAAATGTTATCATTATTTCATAAGTTGCTATTTACGATATTCCCTCTAACCTCTTTCTTTATCATAGTGTTCGTCATGTTTTAATTAGTTATTCTAAACAGTCTCTTATTGGTTATACCACGCCTTTCTATACTTAGTATTGTTTTCTACCCGTATCAGCGCCTCAACTCTGTCTACTTCCCTAACGGCATTCCTTCGCCTCTGGTTTCGACCTTAGGATGGCATAGTCCAGGTTTTAACAATCTTAAGTATTTACTAAGTCTATGGCAAACTATTCAGAGATGTTTTTATAACAGTACTATAACATGATAAACAATTATGATATTCAAGAGATTATAAGGAATATAAGTTTTTAGCTATTAAAAACATTAAAAAATTATTACTATTAAAATCCTTAGCAAAAGAAAATTACGATCTAGCATTTAACCAGCAATGAATCAAAAAATGAAACAATTACCAACACAGGCAGTAATTAACCAGACAAATAACGAAAAAAGAAAAGAAATAATCAAAAATGAATTATATGAATTATATTGTGAATTTAATTACTTAAAAGTCTCTAAAAATAATAATCAAAGACTAGAACAACTTATAGATATAATCTCAGAGTTAGAATGGAAACTTATTATACAACTTAAAAGATGAATAAAGAAGAATTTATAGTAGAAGAAAAAACGTATCTAAATCCGGAAGGACTAAAAATAATAATAGTATTTTCTAATTTAGGAAGAAGATATAAGAAAATAGGCGAAAATCTAAACCTAATGTTAGAAAAAGAATCAGCAAAATTAGAAGATAATTTAACTGCTATGATAAGAATAATAAAAGAAAATGAAGATATAGATAGAAAGAGAGAAATAGAAAAAATACAACAGCAAACAAAAGAAAAAATACAACAAGTAGAAGAAGTTAAAAATACAAGAATACAGGAATTAGAAAAAGAATTAGAAACGTTAAAACAATTATATACTATAAAACAGAAAGAAAAAGAACAACGTAAAGAAAAAGAAAAAGAATTAGAATTAACAAATGAAATAGAAAAATTTAAGTTACAATTAGAAGAAAATAACCTACAAAAATTAGAAATAGATGAAATAAATAAAGAAGAAAGTGACAACGAAAATTGTTCAGAAACTAGTGAAACTTATACAGAAATTATTGAAAAAATAGAACAAACAAAAAACCTTGAAATTAATACAGGAGAAATTAATGAAGAAAAACCAAGTACGTCAGGACTAAAAGATAATGAAAGTTACTATAAAACAAATAAAGAATCATATAGAAAACAATCATGGAATAAAGATAAATATAGAAAATGGACACCTAAACAAATAGATGAACAAAGTAATTTCTTAAACTTAGACTGTATATGTGACGACCCAAAGGGTCCTCACTTATTTTATTAATAATTTCGAGCTTCTGAGGCCTTGAAAACCTCATTATATGTTGCCTCGATTCACGTGCACGATCCGAGCATGTAGCCGGAAAGATTTTGTGATAGAAAATATGAATTCTATGAGAAATTTGGATAAAAATGATATTAATATTGATATGGTTGACTTCGGTCAACATTTTTGGTAAACGGATCCGGACCCGAGATTGGATGGTCCCGAGAGGTCCGTAGAAAAATATGGGACTTGGACATGTGTCCGGAGTCGAATTCGAGGCCTAGAGCCCAAGTTATGAATTTTTATGTGAAATTGTTTTTGATGCAATTATTAAAGGAAATAAATTGATAGACATTAGTATCGGGCTCGTATTTTGGTTCCGACGCCCGGTACAAGTCTTAAATATTATATATGTGATTTCTGTAAAGTTTGGTGACATTTGGATGTCGTATGAGATGTTTTGGACCTTGAGTTCCAAGTTAAGAAGTTTTGAAAATCAAAAGTATGAAAATTATGAGTTTGAGGCTCGATTTGATTAAAACGAAGTGATATTGGCGATATGATCGCACGAACAAGTCCATAATGTGTTTTGAGGTTGTGTACATGTTTGGTTTGGAGCCCGGAGGGCTCGGGTAAAGATTTGATAGGCCGTTGGATGAAATTCTGAATTTTTGAACTGCTGGTTTTTCACCCAGCTGTTGTCTTCGCAATTGCGAAGAATTTCTCGCAATTGCGAAGGTGGCAGATCAAGGCAGGGTTCGCAAATGCGAACCCTGGGTCGCAAATGCGAAGGTGCCCAGGACCAGTTGGGTTCGCAAATGCGAACAAAGCTTCGCAATTGCGAGGCCTTCAGTAATTGCCTGTCTTCGCAATTGCGAAGAATATGTCGCAATTGCGAAGAAGCCCAGAAGCCTGCTGGTTCGCAAATGCGACAAAAATGTCGCAAATGCGAAGGCCCTTGATCCAGCCTTGTTCGCAAATGCGAACAAATGTTCGCAAATGCGAACTCCCCAGTATTTGCCTTGGCTTCGCAAATGCGAACAAAAGTTCGCAAATGCGAACTTTCCATCCTTAGCTTATTTTTCAAACTCCAGAAATTGGTCGGGGTTCGCAATTGCGAACCCATGTTCGCAAATGCGAACACAGAGACCTGAAAAACACGAATTTCAGTCATTTCTTCACATTTTACAAAACCCAAAACACCCATTTGCGATTCTTCAAGGATTTATTCTTCATCAAAACGATTGTAAGTTACTTTTTACTTAATTCTTTCAATTCCTAACATCATTAAACATGTTTTTCATCAGAAATCAAATGTTTTCATGGTAAAATTCTTGTTTTTGTTAGAAAATAGGGTTTTTCATAAATTGGGAAATTGGACCTCGAATTGAGGTCCGATTTTGAAACAAATTATATATATGAACTCGTGGAGAGATGGGTAACCGGATTTTGGTCCTAACCCCGAATTCCGACCATGTGGGCCCGGGGTTGAAATTCACTATTCATGGCAGAATGTTGTAAAAGTGGTATTTGGTCTTAAGAATTAGTTGGTTGAGTAGAATTGATGATATTAAATCAATTGTGTATAGATACGATTGGATTGGAGTCAAATTCGAAAGGAAAGGGCATTGCTACGGATTAAATCATTCGTAAACTTTCGAGGTAAGTGTTTGTTCTATCCTAGTTTGTAGGAATATGAATTTAGTTATGAATAAAATGTTGAACAAGAATTATTGGTGTTATACCGGTAATGAAAGTAAATTGTTGAAATTATTATAAATTATTGGCTTAAAAACCGGTAATTATAAATATTGTTAATACAGAGATTATTGGCTAAATGCCGGTAATATATATATAGTTATGAAATGGGATCGTGTGGTACGCCGACCACGAAGTGATTTAAATCTTGGCATTGGCCATAGTTGCCGGTAGCCTATTGTTATATTTGGGAGCGGGTGGTACGCCTACCACAAGATATGATTGTTGATATATTTGGGAGCGGGTGGTACGCCTACCACAAGGTATAACTATTGATATATTTGGGAGCGGGTGGTACGCCTACCACGAGATATAATTTCTGATACATTGGGAGCGGGTGGTACGCCTACCACAAGATATAATTTTGATATATTTGGGAGCGGGTGGTACGCCTACCACGAGATATAATTTCTGATACATTGGGAGCGGGTGGTACGCCTACCACAAGATATAATTTTGATATATTTGGGAGCGGGTGGTACGCCTACCACGAGATATAATTTCTGATACATTGGGAGCGGGTGGTACGCCTACCACAAGAGATAATTACTGTGACAGTTGGGAGCGGGTGGTACGCCTACCACGAGACATGAAATGAAAGAGGAAATTGAAACATGAAAGTAAGAATATTTTGGATATCTTGAGTTGTTGAATAATATTTCAGAGCAGAGTATTTCTTTATAAATGTATTGTATATATATATATATATATCTATATTGCAACCGTACAGGTTTAGGTGGGTGACTGGCCTTAGCCTTGTCACTAGTTCGCTGGGATAGGCCAGGCACTTACCAGCACATGGGGTCGGTTGTGCTGATACTACACTCTGCGCTCTTTTTGCGCAGATACAGGTTACGGACAGCAGCAGCGGCAGTAACGATTTGTGGATTTTCCGACTACCGAGACTACGAGGTAGCCTTGCAGGCGTCCGCAGGACCCGTTGTCTCTCCTATCTATGCTTTTCATTCCGTTATCTCATGTAATCGAGATAAACAGCTTGTATTTTCTTTCAAACAATTATGTGTATTATTCTTAGAAGTTCGTGAGTATTGTGACACCAGTCTTGGGTAGTGTATCAGATTTGGATTTTTCTTTATCATATCTGGCTAAGTCTTCCGCTAAATTTTGATTATTCCGCTATAATTTTTATGTTGTTAATAATAAATTGGTTATTAATGGAATTGTTATTAATATTCGGCTTGCCTAGCTTCTATTTAGTAGGCGCCATCATGACCCCGATGGTGGGAAATTTGGGTCGTGACAAGTTGGTATCAGAGCACTAGGTTGCATAGGTCTCACAACTCACGAACAACCTTAGTAGAGTCTGAAGGATCGGTACGGAGACGTCTGTATTTATCCTCCAGAGGCTACAGAGTTAGGAAAATATTCTCTTTATTCTTTCCAGTCGTGCGACTTGATCTTTTGAATGTTAATTGAACTTCTACTCTGTTCTTCCACAGATGGTAAGGACACGTGCATCCTCATCCACCGACCAGCAGCCCGAGGTCCCAACAGTGGCAACTCCCGCTAGGGGTAGAGGCCGAGGTCGAGGTCGTCCTAGAGGACAAGGTAGGGGCGGAGCTCAGCCCCGAGCAGCAGCACGAGTGGCAGAACCTCAGGTTCATATCGAGGAGGAAGTTCCAGCCCCAGCAGCTCCAGTAGGCCCAGCTCAGGTCCCAGGAGGAGCTTTATTTTCACCGGATCTTCAGGATGCTTTGGTCCGGATAGCAGGTTTTATGGATCATGTCACCAGAGCAGGGTTATTACCGGTAGCACCAGCCACTTCTCAGGCTGGAGGAGGTAATCAGACTCCTGCTACGCGCACTCCAGAGCCAGTAATTCCCCAGGCTCAAGATCCTGTGATTCAGCCAGTTGAGGCAGTTCGGCCTATTATTGCGACTCCGTCTAATGATGGTGCAGCTATGTCTGCTGATGCGTTGTAGACATTGGACAGGTTTACCAAGCTGTTCACTACCACATTCAGTGGCACTCCTTCGGAGGATCCACAGGATTTCCTATACAACTGCCACGAAGTTCTCCGTACTATGGGTATTGTGGAGACTAATGGTGTGGATTTTGCTACTTTTCGGTTATCCGGTTCCGCCAAGACTTGGTGGAGAGATTATTGTCTAACCAGGCCAGCGGGATCGTCATCTTTGACTTGGGAGCAGTTTGCATAATTATTCTTGGAGAAGTTCCTTCCAGCAACTCAGCGGGAGTTTATGCGCAGGCAATTTGAGCGTCTTCATCAGGGTTCTATGTCTGTCACTCAGTACGAGACTAGGTTCGTGGACCTGGCTCGTCATGCTATTATCATACTTCCCACAGAGCGGGAGAGAGTGAGGAGGTTTATTGATGGCTTGAATCAGCCAATTCGGCTACAGATGGCTATGGGTGCAGGAACTGAAATCACTTTTCGGGAGGCGGCTAATGCAGCCCGCCGGATAGAGATGGCTCTGTCACAGGGAGCGAGACATGGATCAGATAAGAGATCTCGTAATTCGGGTAGATTCAGTGGTACCTCGTCTGGAGATAGAGATTTTTATGATAGAGGCCATCCTCCTAGGCCTTATCGGTCAGCTTTTCAGGTTTCTCATGATGCTTCAGGTGATCGTAATTCTCAGCCACGCTACTCTGATCAGCAGCCTATTAGTGCACCACCACTTCGCCATTTTCAGCAGCCGAGGGCTTGTTTTACGTGCGGTGATCTTAGGCACATTGCAAGGTATTGCCCTCGAGCTTCTGACAGATCTCATCAGCAGGGTTCTCGTGCCATGATTCAGGCCCCAGTTCCCTCACAGCCTGCCCAGCCGGCTAGAGGCGGAGGTAGAGGACATAGAGGTGGAGGTAGAGGTCATAGAGGTGGAGCTCGGACCGATAGAGGTAGAGACCAGCCAGCAGCTGATCGTCCTAGAGATACTGCTCAGGGTGGTGGGGCACAGCCCCGATGTTATGCACTTCCCGCCAGACCAGAGGCTGAGTCTTCGGATGCCGTCATTACAGGTATTATTTTGGTTTGTGATAGAAAGGCATCAGCATTATTTGACCCTGGGTCTACATATTCGTATGTGTCTTCCTATTTTGCACCATACTTGGTTCAGCCCAGTGATCCACTAAGTGTTCCTGTTCATGTGTCTACACGAGTAGGCGACTCTATTGTGGTTGATCGAGTTCATCGGTCATGTATTATAGTAATTGAGGTTCTTGAGACCCGTGCTGATTTATTACTCCTAAATATGGTGGACTTCGATATTATACTAGGCATGGACTGGCTATCTCCGTATCATGCTATTTTAGATTGCCATGCCAAGACTGTGACTTTAGCCCTGCCAAATTCGCCTCGTATAGAGTGGAAAGGAATTTCAGGTCATACTAGCCGTAATGTTATTTCTTATGTTAAAGCTCAGCGTATGGTTGGAAAGGGATGCTTGGCTTATTTGGCCTATGTCCGTGATTCTAGTGCCGAGGTTCCTTCTATTGACTCGGTGCCTGTGGTTCGCGAATTTCCTGAAGTATTTCCTTCAGACTTGCCAGGTATGCCGCCCGATAGGGACATTGATTTTTGCATTGACTTGGCTCCAGGCACTCAGCCCATTTCCATTCCCCCATACCGTATGGCTCCGCCACAGTTAAAAGAATTGAAGGAACAGTTGCAGGATTTACTTGAAAAGGGTTTCATTAGACCCAGTGTTTCGCCGTGGGGTGCACCCGTATTATTTGTAAAGAAGAAAGATGGTTCGATGAGAATGTGCATTGACTATCGACAGTTAAACAAGGTGACTATCAAAAATAAATATCCACTTCCGCGAATTGATGATTTATTTGACCAGCTTCAGGGTGCCAAGGTATTTTCAAAGATAGATTTGAGATTTGGCTATCATCAGCCGAAGATTAGGGCATCCGATGTCCCTAAGACAGCGTTCCGCACTCGGTATGGACATTATGAATTTCTAGTCATGTCTTTTGGGTTGACAAATGCTCCAGCAGCTTTTATGGAATTAATGAATCGGGTGTTCCGGCCTTATTTAGACTTGTTTGTAATAGTCTTCATTGATGACATATTAATATATTCCCGCAGTCAGGGAGGAGCATGCGCAACATCTCAGAGTGGCCTTACAGACTCTGAGAAATAGCCAG
Organism: Nicotiana noctiflora; assembly: GCA_032618575.1. NCBI lineage: Eukaryota > Viridiplantae > Streptophyta > Magnoliopsida > Solanales > Solanaceae > Nicotiana > Nicotiana noctiflora. Next base: position 23,731 of record JASVEL010014195.1, on the reverse strand, counting down.
CTATATGCAAAATTTTCAAAGTGTGAATTTTGGCTAAGTTCAGTTGCATTCCTGGGTCATATTGTGACGGCAGCAGGTATTCAAGTTGATCCAAAGAAAATTGAGGCAGTCAAGAGCTGGCCTAGACCGACATCAGCCACAGATATTCGGAGTTTCTTGGGGTTAGCGGGTTATTACCGCCGATTCGTAGAAGGATTTTCTTCTATTGCAACCCCACTGACCAGATTGACCCGGAAGGGTGTTCAATTTGAATGGTCCGATGAATGTGAGGCGAGCTTTCAAAAGCTCAAGACAACCTTGACCACAGCACCGGTATTGGTTTTACCCACAGGTACGGGACCTTATACTGTTTATTGTGATGCTTCCCGTATTGGGCTTGGTGCAGTGTTAATGCGGGATGGCAAGGTTATTGCCTATGCTTCGAGGCAGTTGAAGATTCATGAGAAGAACTATCCAGTGCATGATCTAGAATTGGCGGCGATTATTCACGCATTGAAGATCCGGAGGCATTATTTGTATGGTGTAGCATGTGAAGTGTATACCGATCATAAGAGTCTTCAGTATTTGTTTAAGCAGAAAGAGTTGAATATGAGGCAGAGAAGATGGCTAGAGTTGCTGAAAGACTATGATGTTACTATTTTATATCACCCAGGTAAGGCCAATGTGGTGGCCGATGCATTGAGTAGAAAGTCTGCCAGCATGGGTAGTCTTGCATATATTCCGGTCAGTCAGAGACCATTGGCTCTAGACGTCCAGGCATTAGCCAACCGGTTCGTGAGATTGGACATTTCTGAGCCTAGCAGAGTGTTAGCCCGCACGGTCGCTCGTTCTTCTTTATTAGAGCGTATCCGTGAGAGGCAATTTGATGATCCTCATTTGCGTGAGTTGAGAGATACACTACAGCGGGGAGGTGCCACACAGGTAAATCTAGATGATGATGGGATATTGAAGTTGCAGGGTCGAGTTTGTGTGCCCAATGTCGAAGGGATTCGAGAGTTAATCTTAGCAGAGGCCCACGGTTCGCGGTATTCTATTCACCCAGGCGCCGCGAAGATGTATCAGGACTTACGTCAGCACTATTGGTGGCGCAGAATGAAGAAAGATATCGTTGCGTATGTTGCTCGGTGTCTAAACTGTCAGCAGGTGAAATATGAGCACCAGAGACCTGGTGGTGTATTCCAGGAGGATTGAAATTCCCGAGTGGAAATGGGAGCGGATCACTATGGATTTCGTTACTGGACTTCCTTTGACTAGAAGGAAATTTGATGCTATTTGGGTCATTGTTGATAGGCTGACCAAGTCAGCACACTTTATTCCAGTATCCGTCTCCTACTCATCGGAGAGGTTAGCGGAGATTTACATTAGGGAGATTATTCATCTCCATGGGGTGCCAGTATCTATTATCTCTGATCGGGGTACGCAGTTTACCTCGCGGTTCTGGAGAGCGGTCCAGCAGGAGTTAGGTACCCGGGTTCAGTTGAGTACAGCATTTCATCCTCAGACGGATGGCCAGTCCGAGAGGACTATTCAGATTCTTGAGGACATGCTTCGAGCCTGTGTTATTGATTTCGGAGGCTCGTGGGATCAGTTTTTACCATTAGCAGTTCGCCTACAATAACAGCTACCAATCTAGCATCCAGATGGCTCCGTATGAGGCGTTGTATGGTAGGCGATGTCGATCACCAGTTGGATGGTTTGAACCGGGAGAGGCTCGGTTGTTGGGTACAGACTTAGTTCAGGAGGCCTTAGATAAGGTCAAGACTATTCAGGAGAGATTGCGTTCAGCTCAGTCTAGGCAAAAGACTTATGCGGATCGTAAGGTTCGAAATGTAGATTTCATGGTTGGTGAACGAGTATTGCTCCGGGTGTCGCCTATGAAGGGCGTGATGAGGTTTGGGAAGAAGGGCAAGCTTAGCCCTAGGTATATTGGCCCATTTGAGATTTTAGACAGAGTGGGAGGGGTGGCTTACAGGTTAGCTTTGCCGCCTAGCTTATCAGCCGTGCATCCAGTTTTTCATGTATCTATGCTTCGGAGATACCACGGCGATCCCACACATGTGTTAGACTTCAGTACTGTCCAATTGGACAATGATCTATCCTACGAGGAGGAGCCGGTGGCTATTCTAGACCGGCAGGTTCGACAGTTGAGGTCGAAGAGTTATCCTTCTGTGCGTGTTCAGTGGAGAGGTCAGCCTCCTGAGGCATCGACCTGGGAGTCCGAGTCCGATATGCGGAGCCGTTACCCACACTTGTTTCCTGACTCAGGTACTTCTTTCTTTTGTCCGTTCGAGGACGAACGGTTGTTTTAGAGGTGGAGATTGTGACGACCCAAAGGGTCCTCACTTATTTTATTAATAATTTCGAGCTTCTGAGGCCTTGAAAACCTCATTATATGTTGCCTCGATTCACGTGCACGATCCGAGCATGTAGCCGGAAAGATTTTGTGATAGAAAATATGAATTCTATGAGAAATTTGGATAAAAATGATATTAATATTGATATGGTTGACTTCGGTCAACATTTTTGGTAAACGGATCCGGACCCGAGATTGGATGGTCCCGAGAGGTCCGTAGAAAAATATGGGACTTGGACATGTGTCCGGAGTCGAATTCTGAGGCCTAGAGCCCAAGTTATGAATTTTTATGTGAAATTGTTTTTGATGCAATTATTAAAGGAAATAAATTGATAGACATTGGTATCGGGCTCGTATTTTGGTTCCGACGCCCGGTACAAGTCTTAAATATTATATATGTGATTTCTGTAAAGTTTGGTGACATTTGGATGTCGTATGAGATGTTTTGGACCTTGAGTTCCAAGTTAAGAAGTTTTGAAAATCAAAAGTATGAAAATCATGAGTTTGAGGCTCGATTTGATTAAAACGAAGTGATATTGGCGATATGATCGCACGAACAAGTCCATAATGTGTTTTGAGGTTGTGTACATGTTTGGTTTGGAGCCCGGAGGGCTCGGGTAAAGATTTGATAGGCCGTTGGATGAAATTCTGAATTTTTGAACTGCTGGTTTTTCACCCAGCTATTGTCTTCGCAATTGCGAAGAATTTCTCGCAATTGCGAAGGTGGCAGGTCAAGGAAGGGTTCGCAAATGCGAACCCTGGGTCGCAAATGCGAAGGTGCCCAGGACCAGTTGGGTTCGCAAATGCGAACAAAGCTTCGCAATTGCGAGGCCTTCAGTAATTGCCTGTCTTCGCAATTGCGAAGAATATGTCGCAATTGCGAAGAAGCCCAGAAGCCTACTGGTTCGCAAATGCGAACCTTATGTCGCAAATGCGAAAAATCCCTGGAAGCAGCCTAGTTCGCAATTGCGAACATATGTTCGCAATTGCGAAGACCCCAGATTTGCCTTGGCTTCGCAAATGCGAACAAAAGTTCGCAAATGCGAACTTCCCAGCCTTAGCTTATTTTTCAAATTCTAGAAATTGGTCGGGGTTCGCAATTGCGAACCCATGTTCGCAAATGCGAACACAGAGACCTGAAAAACACGAATTTCAGTCATTTCTTCACATTTTACAAAACCCAAAACACCCATTTGCGATTCTTCAAGGATTTATTCTTCATCAAAACGATTGTAAGTTACTTTTTACTTAATTCTTTCAATTCCTAACATCATTAAACATGTTTTTCATCAGAAATCAAATGTTTTCATGGTAAAATTCTTGTTTTTGTTAGAAAATAGGGTTTTTCATAAATTGGGAAATTGGACCTCGAATTGAGGTCCGATTTTGAAACAAATTATATATATGAACTCGTGGAGGGATGGGTAACCGGATTTTGGTCCTAACCCCGAATTCCGACCATGTGGGCCCGGGGTTGAAATTCACTATTCATGGCAGAATGTTGTAAAAGTGGTATTTGGTCTTAAGAATTAGTTGGTTGAGTAGAATTGATGATATTAAATCAATTGTGTATAGATACGATTGGATTGGAGTCAAATTCGAAAGGAAAGGGCATTGCTACGGATTAAATCATTCGTAAACTTTCGAGGTAAGTGTTTGTTCTATCCTAGTTTGTAGGAATATGAATTTAGTTATGAATAAAATGTTGAACAAGAATTATTGGTGTTATACCGGTAATGAAAGTAAATTGTTGAAATTATTATAAATTATTGGCTTAAAAACCGGTAATTATAAATATTGTTAATACAGAGATTATTGGCTAAATGCCGGTAATATATATATAGTTATGAAATGGGATCGTGTGGTACGCCGACCACGAAGTGATTTAAATCTTGGCATTGGCCATAGTTGCCGGTAGCCTATTGTTATATTTGGGAGCGGGTGGTACGCCTACCACAAGATATGATTGTTGATATATTTGGGAGCGGGTGGTACGCCTACCACAAGGTATAACTATTGATATATTTGGGAGCGGGTGGTACGCCTACCACGAGATATAATTTCTGATACATTGGGAGCGGGTGGTACGCCTACCACAAGATATAATTTTGATATATTTGGGAGCGGGTGGTACGCCTACCACGAGATATAATTTCTGATACATTGGGAGCGGGTGGTACGCCTACCACAAGATATAATTTTGATATATTTGGGAGCGGGTGGTACGCCTACCACGAGATATAATTTCTGATACATTGGGAGCGGGTGGTACGCCTACCACAAGAGATAATTACTGTGACAGTTGGGAGCGGGTGGTACGCCTACCACGAGACATGAAATGAAAGAGGAAATTGAAACATGAAAGTAAGAATATTTTGGATATCTTGAGTTGTTGAATAATATTTCAGAGCAGAGTATTTCTTTATAAATGTATTGTATATATATATATATATATATCTATATTGCAACTGTACAGGTTTAGGTGGGTGACTGGCCTTAGCCTTGTCACTAGTTCGCTGGGATAGGCCAGGCACTTACCAACACATGGGGTCGGTTGTGCTGATACTACACTCTGCGCTCTTTTTGCGCAGATACAGGTTACGGACAGCAGCAGCGGCAGTAGCGACTTGTGGATTTTTCGACTACTGAGACTACGAGGTAGCCTTGCAGGCGTCCGCAGGACCCGTTGTCTCTCCTATCTATGCTTTTCATTCCGTTATCTCATGTAATCGAGATAAACAGCTTGTATTTTCTTTCAAACAATTATGTGTATTATTCTTAGAAGTTCGTGAGTATTGTGACACCGGTCTTGGGTAGTGTATCAGATTTGGATTTTTCTTTATCATATCTGGCTAAGTCTTCCGCTAAATTTTGATTATTCCGCTATAATTTTTATGTTGTTAATAATAAATTGGTTATTAATGGAATTGTTATTAATATTCGGCTTGCCTAGCTTCTATTTAGTAGGCGCCATCATGACCCCGATGGTGGGAAATTTGGGTCGTGACAAGTATAATAGATACAAATAAAGCAATCCAACTATGGATAGGATATATTTCAAAACAACTAATAGATAATAAAGTACAAATAAAGGAAACGCCAGGATATATAGAAAGAACATTCATAGGAATAACAAAAATATGGTTAAAAAACTTATCAACTGAAAGTTTAGACACATTAAGAAGTATTAAAAATAAAGAAGGAACATTAGCAACAACAACTACTGAAATATTAGAAAAATATGAAATAGCAATTAGAAGTGAATTTAGTAGTACAACTACAGAATTAGAAGCACAAAATAAAGAAAAAATTACAAATAGAAATCTAATACAGAAATTATCAATATGTGACATGTGTTATTTAGATAAATACACATGTGCATTTAAAGAATATTATTACAAAGGAATGTATACGACAGATGAAAGTAAAGAAATAAGAAAATTATATTTCACAAAACTACCAGAACCTTTTAGCTCAAAAATAATAAACAATTGGAATGAATCAGAATTAACAGATACTTTAGGAACTAGAATAAAATATTTACAAGATTGGTTTAAAACATTATGTGAAAGTTATAAAGAAAATAATAAAATTACTAAAATAATAAAAGATAACATAATATGTTGTAAAGATAATTCAGCACCCCAATTTGGATGCATAGATAAATATTATAAACAGAATCGAAATAAACAACGGAAATACAACAAATATAAACCATACAGATCTAAATATAAATATAAAAAACCTAGAAGAAGATATTATGTTAAAAATATAAAAAATAAAAAACCATTTAAAGCAAAGAAAAAATTAACAGAATGTACATGCTACAACTGTGGAAAATTAGGACATATAGCTAAAAATTGTAAATTACCAGGAAATCCTAAGAAAAAACAAATAGCTGAGATAATAATAGAAAATGAAATATATACACAAATAGAATATATAGACTATGAACTAGAAAGTAACGATAGTATCTATGAACTTGTCACGACCCAAATCCAGTCGTGATGGCGCCCAACAATCAAGCTAGGCCAGCCAAACAAAACGATTTAATTATAACACAATACCAGTCCCCAAATGGACAGCCCAAAAAGAATATATGAGTTTAAGAACTCCAATAATATTAATACTGAACGAAAGTACTGACACTCCCAAAGATCCGGAGTCACAAGTCTAGAGCCTCTAACAAAACCAACAGGAAATAGAGAGTACGATATAGAAGTACTCAAGTCCGAATACAAAATATAAACGAACAACTGGAATGAGAGGAGAAGCTAGGCTCTGCGAACGTAGGCAGCTACCTCAGCAACTCGATGTGACAATGTAAACGCTGGAGATGTCCGTCTACTGCTCCTGTGTACCTGAGTCTGCACACAAAAGGTGCAGGGAGTAGGGGTGAGTACTAAGTACTCAGTGAGTAACAAATATATACATGTAGCTGACAGTAAGAAATCCACAAAATACCACAAAATGAAGCTACACTACAGTCCGAATCTCCTACGAACTAGCAACAATAATTCCATACAGCTACCACAGAGTAATCCAACAAATACAGATGCAATGCAATGCACATAACTCCTACGGCGTGTAGCCCGATCCCATTTAACGTCGACGGCGCTCACTGGGGGTGTGTACAGACTCCGGAGGGGCTCCTACAGCCCAAGCGCAATACTGCTGCGGCGTGCAGCCCGATCCTCATATCAACTACTGCGGCGTGCAGTCCGATCCCACACTCAGTCCACAATAAGCAATTAAGTCACAAAACAATTCATTTTTCCTTATTTCCAGTTCTCAATTCATAATTTATGAAAAATACTTTAACTTTATTAATTTTGCAAAAGCCGTGACTTAGCATTTCAAAAGTGTGATTACAATTTCCAGGACTGAGATCAGTGATTTAAGCAATTATAGCTATCACATAAACACTGTCCTCTAAGGACGCTACAGATCGGCACAAGGCCCCAAACAAGGCTTACAGCCCACAATATAGCAAATACCGTGTATTTCCAACACTAACACATATTATTCATATCCTGGGATGGACCAAGTCTCAATCCCCAATCACAATCAATCCCGCACCTGCCACGGTGTGCGAGCCACGCCCTATTAGCGTCACAATGTGCTAAGCCGGGGTTTCGAACCCTCAAGCTACAATATACACAAACTACTCACCTTTAGCCGGTCGTCGAATCGTCCGCGATGCCTTTTCCTTTGAATTGCGATGCCTCGTGTGTCGAATCTAGTCAAATGACAATAATTATATCAATTACGGGTCAAAGAATCATAACCCACTTCAATTTATATGAAATTCGCAAAATTACACTAAGTTGGTAAAACCCGACCCCGGGCCCCACTGCTCGGAAAATTCCGAAATTAGTACCAATGCGATCCTTATCTCGCCACGAGTCCGTGCATATAAAATTTATCGAAATCGGAGTTCAAATGACCCTCCAAATCCAAAAATCCCGTTTTTAATACTTAGGCCACATTTCTTCAAGATTTCAACCCAATTTCATGAAGATTGATGTTAATACTACCATAAATTGATGTTTTTGAGTCAAGAATCTTACCTCCAACGATACCCGATGACTTCTCAGTGATTTCCTCGAGTTTTCTTCTCTCTAGGGCTCAAATGTGTGTTTTTGGGTTGAAAACCCGTAACTCTCTGCTTCTGGATTTTTATTCACTGCGAGAACCCATTGTTCATCGCGTTCGCGTGACCCTCTACGCGTTCGCGATGAACAGCCTTGCCTTACCCTTCGCGAACGTGACGCTGGCCACGCGTTCGCGATGCTCAAAACCTGCAACCCTTCGCGGACGCGACGCACCCCACGCGTTCGCGATGTTCAAACTTCCCAGGCCACTCGGATTTCCTCTACGCGTTCGCGATGGGCCTCCCGCGAACGCGAAGCACAACATCCCGACCCTACGCGAACGCGACGCCTTCTCTCGCGAACGCGAAGCACAACCAGCCTTGGCCTTCGCGAACGCGACACCAGTCACGCGAACGCGAAGGCTTGAGGACCTGGGCAGAACCTGCAGTTTTCTGCAGAGTTTTTCCAAGTTCTAATTGCCCGGTTGATGGTCCGAATCCATCCCGAGGCCCCCGGGACCCCAACGAAAACCACCAACATACTCCAAAACATGATACGGACTTGTTCCAATCATAAAAACACCATACTAAACATCAAAATCACCAATTAACCACGGATTCAAGCCTAAGTTTCTTCAAAACTTTCAAAACTAACATTCAATCCAAAACCCGATCAAACGATGTCCGAATGACCTGAAAATTTGCGGACATATCCAAAATCACATAACGAAGCTACAGAAATTGTCGGAATTCCATTCCGACCCCGGATCAAAATATCACCTACCATCCGGTTTTCGCCAAAATTCAACATTCGCCAATTCAAGCTTAAAACTACACCGGACCTCCGAATTCAATTCCGATTGTTCTCCTAAGTCATAAATGATCCCCCGGAACTAGTCGAATCCTTAGAATCCGATTCCGAGCACTCTAACTCAATAGTCAACTCTTGGTTGACTTTTCATATTCAAGCTTTCCTCAAACATGCTATTTGTTTCATTTTCAATCCAAATCACCTCTAACTCACCCGATATATTCTAATACTGTTTTAAAAGCATAATATATGAAAATGCAAGGTAACGGGGTGGTAATTCCCGTAACGACGGGCCGGGTCGTTACATTCTCCCCAACTTAAACAAACGCTCGTCCGCGAGCGGGTTAAGAAACATACCTGGAGTATCAAACAAGTGTGGATATCTGCTTTGCATCTCCTGCTCGGTCTCCCAAGTTGCTTCCTCCACGGGACGACCTCTCCACTGCACTTTCACTGAAGCTATATCCTTAGATCTCAGCTTACGAACCTGTCGACCCAAAATGGCTACTGGTTCCACATCATAAGTCAAATCCTCATCTAGCTGTATCGTGCCGAAGTCCAACACATGAGACGGGTCTCCGACATACTTCCGGAGCATAGATACATGGAACACCGGGTGAACTCCCGACAAACTGGGTGGCAAAGCAAGCATATAAGCCACCTCCCCAACTTTCCTAAGCACCTCAAAAGGTCCAATAAACCTTGGGCTCAACTTTCCTTTCTTTCCAAACCTCATAACACCCTTCATAGGCGAAACCTTCAGCAACACCTTCTCACCTACTGAATAAGACACATCTCGGACCTTCCGGTCCGCATAACTCTTCTGACGCGACTGAGCTGTGCGAAGTCTCTCCTGAATCACCTTCACCTTATCTAAGGCATCTTGGACTAACTCTGTCCCTAACAACCTAGCCTCGCCGGGCTCGAACCAACCGATTGGAGATCTACACCGCCTCCCATATAAAGCTTCATACGGTGCCATCTGAATGCTGGACCGATAGCTATTATTGTAAGCAAACTCCGCCAAAGGCAAATAATCAGCCCATGAACCACCAAAATCAATGACACAAGCACGCAACATGTCCTCCAATATCCGAATAGTACGCTCAGACTGCCCATCCGTCTGTGGATGAAATGCTGTGCTCAACTCTACCTGTGAACCCAACTCTCGCTGAAATGTCCTCCAGAATTGAGATGTGAACTGGGTACCTCTGTCCGATATAATGGAAATAGGAACTCCATGCAATCTCACTATCTCACGGATGAATATCTCTGCCAACCGCTCCGAGGTATAGGTAGTACACACTGGGATGAAGTGAGCTGACTTGGTCAACCTATCCACCACCACCCAAACTGAATCAAACTTCCTCGCTGTCCGAGGGAGTCCACTAACAAAGTCCATAGTTATTCTTTCCCACTTCCACTCCGGAATATCAATACGTCGGAATACACCACCAGGTCTCCGATGCTCATACTTGACCTGCTGACAGTTTAGACACCGAGCCACATGGCTCACAATATCTTTCTTCATCTTTCTCCACCAGTAATGCTGCTTCAAATCCTGATACATCTTCGCGGCTCCTGGATGAATAGAATATCGCGAGCTGTGGGCCTCCTCCAATATCAACTCACGAAGGCCATCAACATTGGGCACGCATATCCGGCCCTGCATCCGCAATACACCATCACTATCAATAGTGACATCTCTCGCATCATCATGCTGAACTCTGACCATAAGGACAAGTAAGTGTGGATCATCATACTGGCGCTCTCGAATACGATCATATAAAGAAGAACGAGCTACTACACAAGCCATCACCCGACCGGGCTCAGAAATATCCAGCCTTACCATCTGATTAGCTAACGCCTGAACATCAACTGCTAGGGGTCTCTCCCCAACCGGAATATACGCCAAACTGCCCATACTAATAGCCTTCCGGCTTAATGCATCAGCCACTACATTGGCTTTCCCGGATGATACAAGATAGTAATATCATAGTCTTTAAGCAATTCAAGCCATCTCCGCTGCCTCAAATTTAGATCTTTTTGCTTAAACAAATGCTGAAGGCTGCGGTGGTCTGTATATACCTCACAAGATACACCATATAGATAATGCCTCCAAATCTTCAAGGCATGAACAATAGCAACTAACTCCAAATCATGAACGGGGTAGTTCTTCTCGTGGGGCTTTAGCTGACGAGAAGCATATGCAATAACTCTACCCTCCTGCATCAACACACAACCGAGTCCAACTCTGGAAGCATCACAATACACCGTATATGACCCCGAGGCCGATGGTAACACAAGTACTGGAGCCGTGGTCAAAGCCTCCTTGAGCTTCTGAAAGCTCTCTTCACATTCATCAGACCACACAAATGGAGCATTCTTCTGTGTCAGCTTAGTCAACGGTGAAGCAATAGATGAGAAATCCTGAACAAACCGACGATAATAGCCTGCCAAACCGAGAAAACTACGAATCTCTGTAGCTGAGGAAGGTCTGGGCCAATTCTGCACTGCCTCAACCTTCTGAGGATCAACCCGAATACCCTCACTGGACACTATATGTCCCAGAAAACCCACAGTATCAAGCCAAAACTCACACTTAGAGAATTTTGCATAAAGCTTCTCTTCCCTCAACCTCTGCAATGCCACTCTCAAATGTTGTGCATGCTCCTCCCGGCTGCGTGAATATACCAGGATATCATCAATAAACACAATCACAAAAGAATCAAGGTACGGCCGAAATACACTATTCATCAAGTGCATGAATGCCGCTGGGGCATTAGTCAACCCGAAAGACATCACCAGGAACTCGTAGTGCCCATATCGCGTCCTGAACGCTGTCTTCATAATATCTGAGTCCCTGATCTTCAATTGATGATAGCCCGATCGAAGATCAATCTTAGAAAATACACTAGCTCCCCGTAGCTGATCAAATAGGTCCTCAATACGAGGTAATGGGTATTTATTCTTCACTGTTACCTTGTTCAGCTGCCTGTAATCAATGCACATTCTCATTGTGCCATCTTTCTTCTTCACGAACAACACCGGTGCACCCCAAGGTGACACACTCGGACGAATGAAACCCTTATCTAAGAGTTCCTGAAGCTGTTCCTTCAATTCTTTTAACTCTGCTGGTGCCATACGATAAGGAGGAATAGAAATGGGCCGAGTGCCCGGCACCAAATCAATACCAAAATCAATATCTCTATCAGGCGGCATGCCTGGCAGGTCTGCTGGAAATACATCCGGAAACTCCCTCACAATGGGGACCGAATCAAGACCGGGTGTCTCAGCCTCAACATTTCTAATGAAGGCCAAATAAGACAAACAACCCTTGCCAATCATTCGTTGAGCTTTTATATAAGAAATCACCCTGTCGGACACATAATCAGTCAAGCCACGCCACTCGATCCGCGGATTACCTGGAATAGCTAACGTGACTGTCTTGGCATGACAGTCCAGAATTGCATGATACGGAGATAGCCAATCCATGCCTAGGATAACATCGAAATCTACCATACCTAGTAGTAATAAATCAACTCGGGTCTCCAGACCCCCAATAGTAACAATACAGGATCGATATACCTGATCCACAACAACAGTATCCCCCACCGGGGTGGACACATGTACGGGCAAAGCAAGAATACCACGGGTCATACCCAAATGATGTGCAAAGTAAGTAGAGACATAAGAATAGGTGGATCCGGGATCAAATAAGACAGAAGCATCCCTGTGGCAGACTGAGATAATACCTGAAATGACCGCATCTGAGGCACTAGCATCCTTCCTGTCCGGAAGAGCATAGAAACGAGCCTGGCCTCCACCAGTACGATCCTCGCCTCTGGGGCGACCTCTAGATACCTGGCCACCAGTCCTAGCCGACTGTGCTGGCGCTGAAGAAACAGGAGTAGAAGACGAAGGCTGATCCCTCCGCTGTGACCTCTTACGAAGCCACTGAGGACACTCTCTCCTGATATGGCCCAAATCACCGCACTCAAAACAACGGCCCGAAGATGGAAGAAGGGGCTGCTGAGGACCCCTCGCTACCGATGAATCCTGTGCTGAGGAAACAGGAGCAGAGCTCTGAGCTGGAAGAGCACTCAGTGCAGGCTGACTCTGCTGGCGGCCCTGCTGACCCTGATAACCCTGCTGGCCTTGACGACCACGATCAGATGAAACCCCACTGGACTCTGTACGTCCAGACTGATGAGATCTGAAGGAGCGACCTCTGCTATGCTGAAATTGGCCCCTAGATGGAGCACCACTGTAACTGCCAGTACCACGAGGCCTCTTAGCCTCTCTCTCCTCTCGCTCTCTGCGGCGATCTGTCTCAATGTGACGGGCCGCATCAACCACCTCCTCAAAGGTAACCGTAGAAACTCTCTCCCGGGTCATCAATATGCGGATGGGATAAATAAGACCATCAATAAATCTCCGGATCCTCTCCCTGTCGGTAGGAACCATCCACATGGCATGACGGGCCAGCTCTGTGAATCTCATCTCATACTGATTAACTGTCATCTCTCCCTGCTTCAACCACTCGAACTGACGTCGCAGCTCCTCTCTCCGAGACCGAGGCACGTACTTCTCCAAAAATACCGTGGAGAACTGCTGCCAAGTGAGGGGCACTGCCCCACCGGGCCTACGCCTCTCAAAATCCTCCCACCACCGGAAAGCTGCACCTGTGAACTGGAAAGTAGTGAATGAAACACCGCCGGACTCTAGAATACCCGCGGTGCGAAGCATACGCCGACATCTGTCAAGAAAACCCTGGGCATCCTCGCCCTCAGCTCCACTAAATGTCGGAGGCCGTAGCCTCTCAAATCTCTCCAAGCGACGCCGCTCATCGTCGGGCATAACTCGGAACCACATATGCGAGGAGCCGGTGCAACGGTGCAACCGGCCGAACCGGCTCGGTGTCCGAGCCACGGGGTCCGATTTCCTCCCCCGCCCGTGAAGAAGATACCGCAGCAGTAGCGACAACTACCCGTGCCAAGGATCTGAGCCAAGGTCTCCTGAAGACCTGGTATGACAATGGGCACTGCCGGTACCTGAACCTGAGTTGTCGGAGCGTCTGCCGCTGGAATCTGGTCCTGAGTTTGGGCCACTGGTGTAGGAATCTGACCTTGAGTCTGGTCAGCTGGTGGGTCAGCAGGCACTGGCACTGCTGCCCTACCTCTACCACGACCACGGCCTCCGGGTGCCAATGGTGGTCGTCCGCCACGTCCGTTAGCTCGTGTTCTCGCCATCTGCAAGAGAATAGAATATGGAAAGATTTAATTTCATGATAACACAGATCGCACGATATGAATCCAAGAAAATGAGGTTTTTCCTAAAGTTTCTGTAGCCCTTCGAAGATAGATACGGACGTCTACGTACCGATCCGCGAAAGCCTACTAAACCGGCTCATGACTCGCGAGTCCTAATAACCTAGAGCTCTGATACCAACTTGTCACGACCCAAATCCAGTCGTGATGGCGCCCAACAATCAAGCTAGGCCAGCCAAACAAAACGATTTAATTATAACACAATACCAGTCCCCAAATGGACAGCCCAAAAAGAATATATGAGTTTAAGAACTCCAATAATATTAATACTGAACGAAAATACTGACACTCCCAAAGATCCGGAGTCACAAGTCTAGAGCCTCTAACAAAACCCAACAGAAATAGAGAGTACGATATAGAAGTACTCAAGTCTGAATACAAAATATACAATAACAACTGGAATGAGAGGAGAAGCTAGGCTCTGCGAACGTAGGCGGCTACCTCAGCAACTCGATGTGACAATGTAAACGCTGGAGATGTCCGTCTACTGCTCCTGTGTACCTGAGTCTGCACACAAAAGGTGCAGGGAGTAGGAGTGAGTACTAAGTACTCAGTGAGTAACAAATATATACATGTAGCTGACAGTAAGAAATCCACAAAATACCACAAAATGAAGCTACACTACAGTCCGAATCTCCTACGAACTAGCAACAATAATTCCATACAGCTACCACAAAGTAATCCAACAAATACAAATGCAATGCAATGCACATAACTGCTACGGCGTGTAGCCCGATCCAGCTTAACGTCGACGGCGCTCACTGGGGGTGTGTACAGACTCCGGAGGGGCTCCTACAGCCCAAGCGCAATACTGCTGCGGCGTGCAGCCCGACCCTCATATCAACTACCGCGGCGTGCAGCCCGATCCCATACTCAGTCCACAATAAGCAATTAAGTCACAAAACAATTCATTTTCCTTATTTCCACTTCTCAATTCATAATTTATGAAAAATACTTTAACTTTATTAATTTTGCAAAAGCCGGTGACTTAGCATTTCAAAAGTGTGATTACAATTTCCAGGACTGAGATCAGTGATTTAAGCAATTATAGCTATCACATAAATACTGTCCTCTAAGGACGCTACAGATCGGCACAAGGCCCCAAACAAGGCTTACAACCCACAATATAGCAAATACCGTGTATTTCCAACACTAACACATATTATTCATATCCTGGGATGGACCAAGTCTCAATCCCCAATCACAGTCAATCCCGCACCTGCCACGGTGTGCGAGCCACGCCCTATTAGCGTCACAATGTGCTAAGCCGGGGTTTCGAACCCTCAAGCTACAATATACACAAACTACTCACCTTTAGCCGGTCGTCGAATCGTCCGCGATGCCTTTTCCTTTGAATTGCGATGCCTCGTGTGTCGAATCTAGTCAAATGACAATAATTATATCAATTACGGGTCAAAGAATCATAACCCACTTCAATTTATATGAAATTCGCAAAATTACACTAAGTTGGTAAAACCCGACCCCGGGCCCCACAGCTCGGAAAATTCCGAAATTAGTACCAATGCGATCCTTATCTCGCCACGAGTCCGTGCATATAAAATTTATCGAAATCGGAGTTCAAATGACCCTCCAAATCCAAAAATCCCGTTTTTAATACTTAGGCCACATTTCTTCAAGATTTCAACCCAATTTCATGAAGATTGATGTTAATACTACCATAAATTGATGTTTTTGAGTCAAGAATCTTACCTCCAACGATACCCGATGACTTCTCGGTGATTTCCTCGAGTTTTCTTCTCTCTAGGGCTCAAATGTGTGTTTTTGGGTTGAAAACCCGTAACTCTCTGCTTCTGGATTTTTATTCACTGCGAGAACCCATTGTTCATCGCGTTCGCGTGACCCTCTACGCGTTCGCGATGAACAGCCTTGCCTTACCCTTCGCGAACGTGACGCTGGCCACGCGTTCGCGATGCTCAAAACCTGCAACCCTTCGCGGACGCGACGCACCCCACGCGTTCGCGATGTTCAAACTTCCCAGCCACTCTGATTTCCTCTACGCGTTCGCGATGGGCCTCCCGCGAACGCGAAGCACAACATCCCGACCCTACGCGAATGCGACGCCTTCTCTCGCGAACGCGAAGCACAACCAGCCTTGGCCTTCGCGAACGCGACACCAGTCACGCGAACACGAAGGCTTAAGGACCTGGGCAGAACCTGCAGTTTTCTGCACAGTTTTTCCAAGTTCTAATTGCCCGGTTGATGGTCCGAATCCATCCCGAGGCCCCCGGGACCCCAACGAAAACCACCAACATACTCCAAAACATGATACGGACTTGTTCCAATCATAAAAACACCATACTAAACATCAAAATCACCAATTAACCACGGATTCAAGCCTAAGTTTCTTCAAAACTTTCAAAACTAACATTCAATCCAAAACCCGATCAAACGATGTCCGAATGACCTGAAAATTTGCAGACATATCCAAAATCACATAACGAAGCTACAGAAATTGTCGGAATTCCATTCCGACCCCCGGATCAAAATATCACCTACCATCCGGTTTTCGCCAAAATTCAACATTCGCCAATTCAAGCTTAAAACTACACCGGACCTCCGAATTCAATTCCGATTGTTCTCCTAAGTCATAAATGATCCCCCGGAACTAGTCGAATCCTTAGAATCCGATTCCGAGCACTCTAACTCAATAGTCAACTCTTGGTTGACTTTTCATATTCAAGCTTTCCTCAAACATGCTATTTGTTTCATTTTCAATCCAAATCACCTCTAACTCACCCGATATATTCTAATACTGTTTTAAAAGCATAATATATGAAAATGCAAGGTAACGGGGTGGTAATTCCCGTAACGACGGGCCGGGTCGTTACAGAACTATCTGAAAATGAAAATATATACGAACTATCTGAAAATGAAGACCAACTAAATGAATCAGACGAAGAAAATAATGACTGAACAAAATACAAACATTATACAAACAGAACAATATGAAGACGAACAATCTTCGGAACAAAAATTAATATTTGATATAAATTTATTTCACCAGATTAGAGGAAAAGAGTTAGATTTAAGTGTAGATAAAATACTAGAAGTACCAATAGTTAGAAAATGGTTTAGAAAACCAAAAGAAGAATTTTATGTTATAAGTCAAAAAGAACATATAATAGACTGTAAATATATTAAAGGAAAAGCTAAAATACCTATACTAAATAAAAAAGCACTAAACAAGGAAATTCAGAATATACAAACTAAAAATCCAATAAAATATGTACACCTAGGAGGAACTGAAATATTAATAAAAGCATGTTTTAGAGAAGGAATAGATACACCAATAGAAATATACTTAGCAGACGATAGGATAGTAGAACCTATAGAAAAAAGTGTAATAAGTGCAGTTAAAGGAAATTTAATATACCAAAAATTTAAGTTCATAATAAGTGCAAATTATTCAATAGCTATAAATGATAAAAATATAGATAGATCATTAGTATTATATTGGAAAATGTCAGGAATAGAATTAACACCAGGAAGTAAAATATTTACGGCAAGATGTAAAAACTTATATATACTTACAACAAAACATAAAGTATTAGCAAAAAACAAAATAAATAGAATTAAAATAGAAAATCCGTTTGAAAAAATAGTATCAATAATAGATAATAATGAATATAGTTACAAGGAAATAGACATAGAAGAAGACCTCGAAATAGTAAAAGAAAGAGTAATGACAAAAAGAATAAATATAGATATAGCTGAATCATCATCAAATAAGTCAAATACCTCAAAAAGAATAGATTACAGAGTTATACCAAAATTATTAGAAGAAATAGAATCACACAATTATTATATCACAGGAATATTAGATGAAAGAAAATATTTAATACAAATAAATACAGGCCAAGAAGATAATTATATTTCAAAAGAAATAATCCCAGAAACAGAACTTATAAAACAACAATGTACTGACTTACCAGAAATATTAAGAAATAACAGAATTACTAAAGATTTAATTATCGGAGGAATTCCAATAATTATAGATTTTAAAATACATCAAGAAAAGAAGAATATTACATTAGGAATAAAATGGCTAGAAAAAGTAAAACCATATAATATAGAAGATGAACGATTAACAATTACTTATAAAAATAAAAAGATTGTAATTAAAAGAACCTTAATATAAAAATGACAAAAAAGATTTATATACTTGCAAAAATAATAGTGGAAGGATATTATAATAGATATTATACACCTATGATGGATACAGGAGCAGAAGCAAATATGTGTAAACATAATTGTTTACCAGAAAGTAAATGGGAAAATTAAAAACACCATTAATAGTAACAGGATTTAATAATGAAGGAAGTATGATAACACACAAAGCCAAGAATATAAAAATACAAATATGGGATAAAATATTAATTATAGATGAAATATATAGTTATGAATTCACAAATAAAGATATATTGATAGGTATACCATTTTTAGATAAATTATACCCACATATAATAACTGAAACACATTGGTGGTTCACTACACCATGTAAACAGAAAATTAGAGCCAAACGAGTAGAAAATAAATTAAGAAAGTCTACACCTTGGATAAAAGGAAATGAGAAAATTACACAAAAGTTAGAAAACGAACCATTAAAAAATCATAAAATTGAAATAATTATATTTTCTATAAATAAAATAAAAACAATCCAAGATAAATTAGAAACACTATATAGTAATAATCCGTTACAAGGATGGGAAAAACATAAAACAAAAATAAAAATTGAATTAATAGATGAAAATAGTATAATCATGCAGAAACCCCTAAAATATAACTTTGATGATTTAATAGAATTTAAATTACATATAAAAGAACTATTAGAAAACAATTATATACAGGAAAGTAATAGTAAACATTCAAGTCCAGCATTTATAGTTAATAAACATAATGAACAGAAAAGAAGAAAAAGTAGAATGGTTATAGATTACAGAAACCTAAATGCAAAAACTAAAACATATAACTACCCAATACCGAATAAAATATTAAAAATAAGACAAATTCAAGGATATAACTATTTTAGTAAATTTGATTGTAAATCAGGATTTTACCACTTAAAGTTAGAAGAAGAATCTAAAAAGCTAACAGCATTTACTGTACCACAAGGATTTTATGAATGGAATGTTTTACCCTTTGGATATAAAAATGCACCAGGTAGATATCAATATTTTATGGATAATTACTTTAAAAATCTAGAAAATTGCATAATATATATAGATGATATATTACTATATTCTAAAACAGAAGAAGAACATATAGAATTATTAAGAAAATTCACAAATATTATAGAAACATCAGGAATTAGTTTAAACAAAGCTAAAGCTGAAATAATGAAAAATCAAATAGAATTTCTAGGAATACAAATAGATAAAAATGGAGTAAAAATGCAAACCCATATAGTAAAAAAGATAATTGATTTAGACGAAACATTAGATACTAAAAAGAAACTACAATCATTTCTAGGACTAGTTAATCAAGTTCGAGAATATATACCCCAACTAGCAGAAAACTTAAAACCACTACAGAAAAAATTAAAGAAAGATATAGAATATCATTTTGATGAAAAAGATAAACTATACATAAGAAAAATCAAAACCTTATGCAAAAAGTTACCTAAATTATATTTTCCAAATGAAAAAAGACAATTTATATACATAGTAGAAACTGATTCAAGTGATCATAGTTATGGAGGAGTTCTAAAATATAAATATAATGATGAAAATATAGAACATCACTGTAGATATTATTCAGGATCTTATACAGAACAACAAATAAAATGGGAAATAAATAGAAAAGAATTATATGCCTTATATAAAAATTTATTAGCATTCGAACCATATATTGTTTATAACAAATTTATTGTGAGAACAGATAATACGCAGGTAAAATGGTGGATAACAAGAAAAGTACAAGATTCAGTTACAACGAAAGAAATACGAAGACTTGTATTGAATATATTAAATTTTACATTTACAATAGAAATTATTACAACTAATAAGAATGCTATTGCAGATAACCTTTCAAGACAAAGGTACACAAACTGAACCAGATACACTGGAAAATTTAATGAAAGCCATTACAGCGCTGACTACGCAAGTAGGAAGCATGAATGATGAGCTACAAGTTATGAAGAAGAATATAAGTCAGCAGCATGACTATAAAAATGCGGAGTTAAGTCAGCAGCATGACTATAAAAATGCGGAGATAAAAGGTGACGATGGGAAACACCGAAAAACCCAAACTAATGTTTGTTTAGATACAGCTGCAGGTACAAGCAGAACAGCTAGCAAAAAGCCATATACAAATACTAACCTAAACAACATATTTACAAAGCCATTCATACCAAAACTATCACAAACACCTACAACTCCACAAACTACAAGCTATGCAAATAGTTTGAACCAAGATAAAAAATCATATAACCATATCGCCAGAAACTACATCGAAAATATATACCAGATCCAAGCATACCTAAATAAAAATCCCAGATCTACTACTACCACTAACCCACAAGAAGATTATGTAACACAAAAGCTACAAAGTTACAATAGGTTGATTGCTCAACCCAAAACCAGGACAAATTTAGTAACAACCTGTTTTAACTACGGATTACTTAATACGGTATATACTTATGATGGAGAAGAAATAAAAGGAATACCAGAATTATACAAAGCCTTTATTACTTTTAAAAGAGTTACAAAAGGAAACCTATTTTTTATTAAGTTTTACCCAGCTACAGCAGAAATATTATTTGACGAAATTAAGCCCGTCATCCAGATAGTAAAGATAGGACTGACGCAACAAATGATCATACCAGAAGACATAGGCGTACAGCCAGAAATACAAAGAACAGATATACCCGAGTTCTATGCAAACAAAAGAGTTATTGGATTAGCCACAATTATCCAAGAATTAGCCAACAATTATTTAAATGGAAATCCTATATGGAGTTATTACAACAGAGATCAGTTAATGATATATGCCAACTCCAAGGAGCAAAGGAAATCAGATATGGATGAAGTCCAAAATTGGATTTTGTCACTACTTAAACCAGAGATACAACCAGAAACAAGAGCACTGAAAAAAGGATTTATCTCTACAGAACTATTGACAAGATACTGCAAGATAATAGGACAGAAATATCCAGATCATCTATGTTCGAAATGTACTGGAGAAGATAACTTCGTCCCAACTGTCCAAATGGAATAAAGAATATACAGACAAGAAGATAAAGATGTAACGACCAAGCGGCCGACAATGATATAAAGAAGAAGACATAAAGAAAAAGAAGATAAAGCGGAAAGCGATCTAAAAGGAATATTTACCTTTCTTTATGTAAAGTTTTTTGTTTTTTATGTAAAAAGTCATAGTCATAAATAGTAAGAGTCAAGTTACTATTCATGAATAGTAAAGGCCAATGAATAGTAAGAGTCGAATGTGAATAGTAAGAGTCAAATGTGAATAGTAAGAGTCAGATGTGAATAGTAAGAGTCACATTACTCCTCTATATAAAGGAGTAAGTCTCAATTGTAAAAAAACAAGTTATTCGACAAGTTTTTCAACATTCGTAAATAAAATCTCCTTCTTACATATCCCCCCCCAGTGAAATATCTAAGACTCACATACAGAGTTGGGTAAGAAGGAAACCATAGAAAATCCTTTAGGAAGAATCCATAGACCGCAAAGACATAGCCAAAAGAAGTAGGAGATAACTAAGCCGGGCACCAATTTCCAACAAATGACCAAGAATCTAAGGAAGATAGTATATAACATAAAAATCAACCAATACATAAAAGGAAGCTATTACAAAAGAAGTTGGATACCAATCATACCGAAATAGGCACATCTATAGGAAGAAAAAAGGATATTACCATATCCACTCTACCTTGAACCAAAGCAAAATCCCAAGCAAGGAAGGAGGAGAAGAAGAAAAAGTATAAGAAGATGTATAATATTTGGTACGTACTGACCTTGATTGTTACTACCTGCAGATGGTCGACTGTTTAGTTGAATAACAGCTTGTTGTGCGGAGGAAGCTTAACAGGTGAGCGTGCACTGAACCTTAACATGTCAGGATCAAGTACGCAATTTATGCATTCTTTGTTGAGTCCTCTCTTCTATTTCCTCCCTTTTCTATTGCATCGTCTCATCAGTAGCATCTAAAGAAGATCCAAGATTTTTTTTTGTCCTTTTAACACAGTCTTGGTAGCATGTTAGTTCTCTATTTTCCTAGTTAGCATATCATATTAATTTGATGTAAAAATTTAATTGCTAATAGTGTAAAAGACAATATATATAATAAAGCTTGAATGATCTTCTGGTACTTAACCAATGCTTCATTTTTTACACAAGGACATGCCTTCTATCTATTTCAATTAGTGCATTAATTATAAGCTAGTTGTAGTCAGAGGCAGAGATAGAGCCCTTTGGCTGCATTTCTAGAGGTTGATCAGTGAAGTAAGAGGAAATGAGTTATGTTGGTTCAGTTTGCTTTCGACGGAAACAGAAATGAGAGGCACATCCAAAGTCACCTAGAAAGTAAATATTATCAAATACTGAACCAGATAAGAGTATGAAACAAGGTCTCTTCCGTAGGATTGGAAATGTGAAAATAAGATTATGTTATGTTACATCGGAAAGACATAGACATACAAATGTCTATATATGCTTGAGGAACACAATTATTATACCATCTCCATTAGAATCTACCAACAGAGAAAAGTAGTAATAGTATATAGCAGAAGACTAATCTTGATGGTGACAAAATCGGATAGATATCTAGTCTCACTTAAAGAGACTAGATATTGTAAAGTTGTTCACATATCACTTATGATTGACAACTTATGGTATTAATAAGAAAGGCAACTTCAGAATTCGAAATCAAACAATGCCCATATTACATTTATGTTGTAACATCACATAATCTCGTTCTCATGGTGACAAAAGCAGATAGATGAAGAATCTTGAAAGTTACAGAAATCTTAATTATGATTAAAAATGTCCAAATTAAATACTTGAACAAATTTTTTATAGGACAAATCACAATATCGTTATAACCCATATTTTGTCAACTTTCAAGAAAGCTAAACTCCATATAGATAATACAACCACTATTTACTAGTAATTATCATAACTCCAGAATTCCACATTTGAGGTGCATGCTTTCTCATTTTGCTGCAAATTAATTTATGCAGGTAACAAGTTCATAAATAATTTATCCAAACCTCAACAGCTTATTTTGTTTAGTCTCACTTCACGTAATGAGTGTTGATAGAAGAAGCAAATCACATGTAAAAAAGCAACTATCTTTTACAGAACAAGAAGAAAAGAAATACCTCAAATTAAATAAATTGAGACAAAAGAAGTGACCTTTCGACAAATATGGATCTCAATTTCATTTTCTATGAAACCCTAAAAATGGAAAAAAGAAGGCCTGGTGGCGCGCAGGCAGTATGGAAAATGGAAGGCATGACTAATATCTGAAAGAAAATAAACAAAAATGGTATAATACAGATGGAATCGTAATGGGAAATGTAGCTTACCCGTGCCGCCGAAGGTTGTTTGTCTTCCTCGTTATCTCCGGTGAACTAATCGATGAAGGCTTTTTGGGAGAGAGA